>CABFVX010001530.1:91998-123191 GCA_902151425.1 Timema shepardi | reverse complement strand
TTTTTTTTTTTAAGTTTAACTATTGCATAGTAAATACATTTGGTGACGTATTGTGACGTAATTATCTTTATATGACAGAAAAAATGTACAGTAGTCCCATGGCTTCTTTAGTGCTGACAGCCCGCCTCGGTGGCGTAGTTGGCTAACGCCCTTGTCGTGTTGAAGCTCGACTGCTGAGGACGGGGAGATCGAGGTTCGAATCTCGGTCAGGTAAACTGGAGGTGGTTTTTCCTAAACGGTTTTCCACTCTCCACACAAATGCGGGTTCACTTCCTCTAATAAAACCTTCCCAATTCCAAATCCATTATAGAGTAATTAGTACTTAAAAGCGTATAACCCGAACGGGTAGTAAGACGCGGTGCGGTGCTAAATATTATTTACTGCTGACAACTGACTTCTGACAGACGACATGACTAATGAGTTTGACAAAATTGTCACGTTCCCCCTTTTACACGAGGGCTAGACTGCTTACCTCTCCAGTACCTTCAGTTGGCCTTGAAACTTACCTGACAGGTAGTGTTTACCTTGTGACATGCTTTGTTTCTGCTATAAGAGAAGCTCCGTCGTAAAGGGTACGAGTGTTTAGCATTAATCAAATATTTAACTAATGTAGTGACAATGGTATCTTACAAACCAAACCAAAACAAATTTGTAATCTTACTTTCTACTATGCATGAGAACACGGTAATAAACAAAACAAAAAAGCCTGAAATAATCGAAACCTACAATGAGGACAAGGATGCAGTCGACACGCTTAATAAAATGCGTCACACTATTTCCTGAGATGCTCAATTTGTAAACTCTTAAAAGCGACTTTCAAGAAAAGATTTCATAAAAAACCTAAGTGAAGAGCTAGTAAAATTTCATATGGAAGAACGCTTGAAAGTAAAGTCATTGCAATGTCCACTTCGGCAGATACTTGGAGCATACCAAGAGCAAGCCGAGACTTTTGCGCTAGCCAAAAGGACGAAATGGTACTTTTGCCCATCCAAAAAAAGGTGCGAGACTACATTTTGCAGCCACTGCCGTCGTGCCATCTTTGGGGAACACAGGGCAACATGTGTATCATAAAAAAGTTGACAAAAAAAAACATTTGAGCTAATTGAGAATAGTTTTCATTTTGTCAATAATGTAATTAAGTTTACAAAATAATAAAATGGAAAGTAGTAAAATTTACGGAACTCTAAAATTGACCCTGAAATATGTGCCTAACATTCGAAGAATACTATCGCCGCAGACTTAACATGTATTTTAGGCTCTGACACACAAGTCAGTCGATAGCATATCTGTTGAGAAGCATCTCGGGTTCGATTCCGGCACTAATTAACACATTAAACAAATGGTTTTAAATAAAACCCTTAATGGCTTGGTTGACACCTACCTATTTGAGACGGAGTCAGACCCTTCTTGGCTAGCTTGAATATTTGCTCTTTCACATCTTCGGAACTGAGCTTAAGCCATGTTGGGACACTTCTTCGATATGGCAGAGCTGATTGGGATATACCCTTACTGAAAGTTAAAATAAAAGTTTTATTTCAATATAACTATACACTTTTTACATTTGCAACTACGCCAACATGGCTGGTCGCCATACCACGAGGCAACATGCTCAACAGTAGTGTCTTACAAACGAATACGACAGGGAAAATTAAAAAGATAAAAGGAAAGTGATTATTTTAATTAAATTTATATTGATAATATTAAAATATAATAAATGCAATCATAATATTTTACCCTGGAGCGTGCATACGACCCATGCTGGAAGAGAATTTAACAATATAGATAAAAGAAACAGGTACAGAAAATAAGATTAATACCAACTAGAAGTGACAAATTTAATCACTAAACGCGTACAAATCCCCGATCCAATATTATTATGTAGAATAAATGCTTATTGTTAGAATTTGCCATAGAGCAGCACAAGTGAACAAACTAAGTTCTCAGTTAAGTAAAAATATAATATATTATTAAAATTATATAAAAACAAATTCAAAATTAAACTTTATACGTCTCACAATCAAATGGAGGACTAGTATAAATTTAACTTAATTTGATAATGTAGGTAATTAAAAGAAACCTCTTACATTAAATTTATCTGTATGGATTCCAACAACGAGCCAGTAAAGTTCATGTAAACACTGTTACAAATAAATAGTTTCTGGAAACGAACAAGCCCATATTTGTAAATTAGTTTCGCATATTTAGCTACGAAGTTACTTTGAATTTGAAAGAACCCCCCTTTCAAAAGTACTTGGGCTGATCACTCCACACTCCTAGCCTACTAGTGTAAAAATGTTCTAATATGGATTAAAGAATGTGATGCACATTCAAAAATATAGAAAATGTATTTATTGATCTATCTTTAAAGTTATTGAAGACTAGTTTTTGCGTGACATTCTTGGATTATGTTTATGATCGCACTCATTTAATTTTACTACCTCTACTAATAAAATTTTAATAAAATCAAATGAGTTTATTTTTACACTGTTTATAAGATATTTTGTATTGTTCTATTTTATTTTTCTATAAAATTAAAGTCAAATTATTTTATAATAATTGAAATATTTAATTAAGCCAATCTCTCGTTGAACTTAGATTTGTGAACACATCCTTACGTTGTAGTGGAAGAAAAATGGCTATATTTTGCCAAGTATTCAGAGCGACTCGATAATCTTATTTATCCACTTGTTTTACTAATGATACTTCTAACAATTTTATTGACGTAAAACTTTAGGGTTGTTCATGTTTTTGCAACATCAAGATGATTCAAATGACCTGACTAAATATTTTCAACACAACACCGTCACCACGGTGGATAGGCTATGTTGTGATAGCTCCCCTTTCAGATCATATTGAAATAAAGTTTGTGAATTTATAGTTAATTTGGTCTTGTTTGTGACACCTTGTGTAATCAGCGTGCATTTACTGTTTCAAGTAAGGAAGTTCTGTGTGCGTGAGAGTATTTATTTAAAAACAATTTGAAGATTTGTTAGCAGTGGAGATTGGGCCTAGCTTATGTCAGTAAGTTTAATTCAATTGGAATTTTATAAAATTTAAGCTCATCATCATAGGTTCTTTAAGCTATTTAATTAAAAAGTACTTTAGCGGTCCCGTTGGACCATAATACTCTAGAGGTTTGTGTTATGGTAGGCTTAGGTGTTACATAAACCTACTGTCGGGATGGTTTGATTATTACCAATAAATCGGATTTATTTTGGGTGAATTTTAGAAGTCTGCGATTACTCTTATCAGCCTTCTGTTTATCGACTATAGGTATTTTATTATTAAATAAGACCTAGCTATAAATTACATATTTGCTAGAGCTTACTGGATATTTGTCTGTCAACATAAGAAAGTACGAACTGTATTGACCTCTCTTGGTTTTAGTGTAATCAATTTTTAAAATATTCACGTGACCTAAGTTAAAATGTAGCGTCTTACTGAGAGATTTCCTTAATGCCATCTCTAAAGAATGTAATTGTTGACAGCGCAAATGTAGGCCAAATGCAACAAAACATTGCAGGTGTCTTAGCATAAAGATAAATATGCTACTCTAAACTATTTGGGTTAAGCCTGTATTACCCGCATCAATGGTCTTATGGTATAATGTGTTGCATCCGTGTTCCCCTGACCTACCTTCTTAATCCCTAGGCCTATTTTATTGAGTGTAATTAATGTATGCATTTAAACCAAATCAACAAAATATCACACATTTAAAACAAATGATATCACTGTAGGTACCTCCATAGTATGTATTTCATTATTATGGCGAGATCAAAACACACTTAACTTAACATAACGTAACGTTCACTTAAAGTTAATTTATTTTAAGAAAACAGATGTGTGATCACGATTCATGTAACTTAACGTAACAACTCGAGCCAAACATCTCCATTCTCGAGTATGATCTGTGATTTGTACTATTCGTACAGAGATCTGTGAATTTTTACAGTTTTAAATCGATATAATAAATATCTATTACTAAACTTTATTGATAAATTTAGCTTTCCTATTTTAGTTTAATTAATTTGTTTCAATGTCTGATCACTAGAACTTATGCTAAAGAGTAAATCTTGGTCATAAAACCAACAAATGAATTACTAAATAGCCTTGTTGATGTCACTCGGATAATGATTGGCTGGCTAGATCATGTGACACCCTTCAAGTAACGTTCACTTACAAAGACCTCTCAAGCATCTCTTACGTTAAGTTAACTGCGGCGTGATCACTTCCATTTAATTGCATGAGGAGATCCTTTACGTTAAGAATTGTTTAGTTAACTTTAAATTAACGCTAAGTTGATCGTGATCCCGGCATTACACACCAAAGAAGACGGTGGATTGTATAATTAGCCTTGTTAACAAGCTTTATAAGGTTTTTTAATTTCAATAACTCAACTATACAATTACAGTAAAACAAAATTCAAAATTACAAGAGAAATGTAGCTACATTATAATATATATGACCTCATATTTTCCTATAAACATTAAATTGTGGATTTGATTAATATTATTCAAAATGTTAATTAATCAACGGATGGAAGGCTAGGTTAGGTTATGTAATGTAATAATATTTAAAAATCATGAAAGGCTTGAAAGGTGAATAAGTAATCCGTATCCTGCTAATTATTTAAACATTAATTTGTGTTTTTATATTTGTGACTTATTAACATTTACACATGGGTAACTAGTACGCTTGTAAGCGTTTTAGTTGGGATGGATGAGCTTACATTGTGTAATTTCATTAGTAAATGTTCCAGATTTCTTCATGTAAAATAAACATAAAATTGTGTCTCATTTGCAAGAGTTGGGCAATTGCTATGAGAAATAGTGAAATGTGGCTGTTGTAATCGATTATTATGTTTGTAAAAACAATAACTATTCCTCGGGATATAGTTTGAGGTGTGCCATGTGTTTGCATGCCCCACACTCAGGTGACTGTGTTTTGTTTCTAATCTAATCAAGGTATATTTTTTTTGAACCCGATTGAGTACAGTACGGAAATATGGCATATTAAAACAAATAGCCTAATAATAAATATATTCACAATTTTAATGTCGATTACTATATTATAGGGTGACCTGGTGATCTAGGGGTAAGGTGTCAGACTTCTCTGCTGGCGGCCGGGGTTCAATCCTCGGTCCCGGCACAGATTTATCTGATTACCAAACACCTTCCTTCACCTCTGACAAGACATCTTGTGAATGTGGGGGAATGCCAGGCCTCCGCCGTGGTTCGGATCCCACGTTAAACTGTAGGTCCTTCATTTCATCTCACAATCACCCTACCATTACACATTAGCGTAAGTGCGTACAACCCGAACGGGTAGTAAGACGCAGTGCTAATAATAATAATAATAATAATAATAATAATAATAACAACACAGTATTATATGCTACTGTTGTGTGGCAGAGTGTAATATATTACTAAGCACGTCATCGCATGCACAGCTGTCGGTCACTAGGGTTGTGGAGTCGGCACGTCAAATATTTGACTCTGACTCCTCTATTCCGATAACTATCCAACTCTTCTCCTTCATAAATGGCTAACATGTATTAATAAGGTATTATTAGTAATGACAAATTTACTGCGGTAAAATGCCCCAACACAGATAGCATAATGGGAAGCTTCTTTGACAATGTAAATGTATATTTAAAAAAAAATTATCAATCCAAACTACAAATATTGGTCCTAAATAATAAGAAAAGTGTTTTTTTTAATATTGTCGTAGTTTCATAAGTTTTTATTTTAAAGTTTGAATTGGTACATTTTCATCCGCTTACACTTCGACTCCACAGTCCTTTGCATCACTAGCGAAGCAGAGGAGATAAAAATGATCTTCAGTGAAGATATTGCGGCATCAGATATAATATTGTTTTTACATTTTGACAAATAACACCTTGAGACAGGATCACAAAATAAATGATTTATGTACTCGATTTAGAAATTAAATGGAAGGCTTGGGAAGAAATCACTTTGTAACTTTGGAATGCCAGGCCTTCGCCGTGGTTCGGATCCCACGTTAGACTGTAGGTCCTCCATTTCATCTCACAATCAGCCTACCATTACACATTAGCGTGAGTGCGTATAACCCGAACGGGTAGTAAGACAATAATAATTGTAACTTATTTTATAAGTTTTCTTATGATGCCTAACATCACTAGTTTTTGATAGTTTTTAATATAATGGTCATACCGTAACATTTTTGACCTTGAAGTTTTCAAAATTCTTGAGAAAAAAATTTGAACGCAGATAGAAGTTATCTTTTATGGAAAGTAGAAATTATACTAAAATATATAAGCTAATGTATGATTTATTTTTAAAAAAAATTGTAGAGGTCAAAATATGTTATGGCTGCTTCATTTTAATCGTTTATCTAAAGCTTGAATAAAAAGGTTTAAAATGGTGTATATATCTGATCTTTGTATCTTAATTAGTACTCCAAATATTAATATATTTCAATATATGCGATTTACTGAAAATTTAACGTTTTTCCCCAAGTTTTAAAGCGGTATAACCTTACAATGCTCTAATCTAGAAAATTAAAATTTGTCAAATTCTTTTTTAAGTCATCATGATTAATAATTATTCCAAGTTTCAACAAAATCAACAAATATAAGGTTGAGAAGGGTTGCTTCATTGATTGATTATGTATGGAATGATCCATTTCTTTAGGTTATTTCCATTATATACAGTAATTTATTATCAATTTGAGTTGTACTTTATCACCATGGAACATTAAAAACAAAATATTTGTACATGATATTATAAAATCAAGAACTGAGCCATACAGTCTGAAGGATATGACTCGGTAGAGGTGAGATCTTGCACTCTGTGGACAGGTAGAATTATCTAAATTATCATAAAAAACACATCAGGACATAGACATAAGTGCATTTTCATGGTGGCTACAGACAGGGAAAACCTGGAAAAGTCAGGGAATTTTCGGATGACAGGGAAAACAGGGAAATGTCAGGGAATTTTGTAAAATATGTTTTGTATCCATCCTGATTTTAAATTTAAGATACAAATTGTAAGCCTATTTTATATATGATTAAAAGAAAAATATTTATCTACTTGGAACAGATAAAGGCATATTTCTTATCTTGTGATCTTTTAATCAACCAAACACAATTCTTTTTGAGGATTACCAATGCTATGGTACTTAGGCTAGTTGCCGGAGGGTTAATTGTGAAGACCACATGACAAATAAGTGTACTATATTTCCCAACACACGACAGGGCTGACAACATGGAAGATTTTTTTTTCTTAGCGACACTTATTTTACAATTTTTTATTCAGCACTAAGCATTTGTAGTTATATAATACAAATATTTTGGAAAAATTGTGAGTTGAAATAAGATGAAAATTTCTTTGGACAAGTTAAATATTATAAATAGTTGCAAGTGTTTGACCATTTTGCGTACAAATTTAATCTGCAATGATTCTGTATTTATAAATTTAAAAAAAATTCTTTATCAAACCCACTTAATACCCAAAATAACTTTTTTTTTCTAAGTAGATCTATTCTACCCTGTTAATAAACACAAAATAATTATTTTTATAGAAGTTTGTCAAGTTTGTGGGTTTTAGTATGCCTATTGAGTAATGACTACGAACATATTTTAAATGTGTTATGCCTCTTCTTTTTTTATCTATGAAATTACTTAAAATTCTGGTCTAGTATTACTTGGCCGTGAAACAAAAAATAACTATGTGGATATGATCTTAAAAGTTCTGTGCAAAAAAAAATATTCATAGTTTGACATGATTATTTTTATGATGAAAGAAAGGTACTATTTTTATGATTAAAGAAAGGTACGTGTTAACAATATGTTTCTTTGTCATGGGAACTATGACAGTACACAGGAATAAAGAGCTTGCCTACTTTGCTCTGCCCGCCTCGGTGGCTTGTAGTTGGCTAACACGCTTGTTGTGTTGAGCTCCACTACCGAGGATGGGGAGATCGAGGTTCGAATCTCGGTCGGGTGAACTGGGGGTGGTTTTTCCTAAATGTTTTTCCACTCTCCCTCTACACAAATGCGGGTTCACTTCCTCTAATACAACCTTCCCAATTCCTAATCCATTAGAGTAATTAGTACTTAAAGCGTATAACCTGAACGGCTAGTAAGATTATTATTATTATTATTATTATCCCAAGAAGTTTGTTAGTGTTACAGGTATTTATAAACAACCTGCAGGATATATATATATATATAGAATACCTAGCCTAACCTACATTTTGTCTATGCACTGCTGCCCGTTCAGGCTATTCACATGCTTATGCTCATGACAGATCATATTCAATATCTGTAGATGTCACCATCTGAAGAAAAATAAATTCTAATGTCTAAAGATTTTATTGATTTTGGGGAAAATGTTTTGATTCAAAAACTGCAATACTTAATAAAACATTATTTTCAATACTTATATTATAAAATGTATTTTTGGTTAGTACTATTATTATTATTAGCACCGCGTCTTACTACCCATTCTGGTTGTACGCACTTACGCTAATGTGTAATTGGTAGGGTGATTGTGAGATGAAATGAAGGACATACAGTTTAACGTGGGATCCGAACCACGGTGGAAGCCTGGCATTCCCCACATTCACAAGATGTCTTGTCAGAGGTGAAGGAAGGGTTTGGTAATCAGATAAATCTGTGCCGGGACCGAGGATTGAACCCCGGCCACCAGAATAGAAGTCTGACACCTTACCCCCTAGATCACAAGGTCACCTTTGGTTAGTAAAATCTTAAAAATATTACTGCCAAATAAAAGTTTATCAATCTCCCAAAAAATCCATTAGTAATATTACATTATCTATTTCACATCTGCCACCTCCAGGAAACCGTGAGCCGAGGGCCACATTATTGGGATAACTCATATCTGAGAATAAAAAAATTGAGTCAAAAGTGCTTATTAAGCATTTAAAATCCAATATCTGAGCCATATTATTAGTAATATATAATAACTGCTTCAGTGACCACATGGTAAAAGACGATACTCTTGCAGTAGACTAAACTGCCGATGACAGGGAGATCGAGGTTCTAATCTCGGTCGGGTGTACAGGGTGTGCTTTTTTTTTTCAAAATGGTTTTCCACTCTCCCTCCACACAAATGCAGGTACACTTCCTCTAAATATAACTTTTCTAATCGCTAAAACCATTAATGAAATAAGTACATAAGCGTATAACCCGAACAGGTATAAAGATGTGGCTCATATATATATATATATATATATATATATATATTATAAATTATTACAAACACAATTTTTTATCATATAAATGTGTCGTTTCAAATTATTTTAGTACTTAATTGAATAGTATGCTTTTTTTTTTGTACCTTGTTTTACTAATCATACAAACTTTACATACATCCACTCGATATATTAGAAAGGTAAAATCTAGAGTTAATGTACTAAATATTGTATAACGTGAGAGTGGTAAACTATGGTATTGTCGCTGCATATAATACAACCTTAAAGGTATGAAGGTTTTCTGCATGAAAAATAAATGGTCTCAAATATCAGTACTGTGACATTAATCGAGTTAAAATCCAAATAACTTTGACAACATTTTAGTGAAACAGTTGAGTGGTAAACTACCCTAATTATTTATTACAACTCCAACTCCCAATCCTCATTCTTTTTTTTTTATCCAGCTCATCTTCAGAAGTAGTGAAATCAGATTAAGATACGGAGTATTCCCGCAGTATGCCATCTTTGCTTTCGCCCATGTTATTAGAAACGCAAAATTTTATAAAGCTGTTAATGGTAGATTCACTACTAATTATTCCCCGGGCTGCGGTTTATACTGAGCCAACAGATGAATGCAATCAAGGTCAGTGCGTGGCTCCCTTTAACTAACCAGTCTTTGTATTCTTTCTGCGGAACTGCCTTTGTCAATTTCTTAGTGTTTGGAGCACTCATGACTCGCGCACACACACATATACACGCACCTGGGGAACCAGGAAAACACAGTTAATTTTCTATATCCGGAAAAAACAGAGTAAGCACACAGGATTTAACATTATTTTTTTCAAACTACTGAGTTCGGGTCATTGAACTGCAAGCTTTAACTATTTGGTCTCAGAAAGCGAACTGATTTGAATACATGTCTAATATTACTCTCCTCCTCACCTCCATCTTTGTTCTTCCTGAAACATTTGACTGTATGTTTTAAGGGTGTCCAGCGAACTGGAAAATAGGGAAAAGTCAGGGAATTCGCTTAGTTAGGGAAAAGCCAGGGAATTTGATCGAATTTCCGGAATTTTCACTTAGTCACTAAAATAATAGGCCTATGCTACATTTATTTACAATATTCAACTGTCAAAAAAAAATTCTTCGCTGCGAATTTCAAGTCAACCTGGGATATTCATCCAACCTTTCCACCCTTCTATCATGTCTTCACCCAAAGTTGAGTCATTAGTTCATTAGCCCGTGTAAGACGATCTTTTAATGTATAAATAGGATCTAACTCAAAGCTATCTTGGAACCCACGACCCAACGACCCATTACTCTAGGCTGACATTATTTAACCCCTTCATAGTGTGTTACAATTTCAACAATGTATATTGTGTCTAAAAAATATTATTGCATCAAGTTGCGATCTTAATACAATATTGTTTATAATATAGTGACTGGAAAAGTTGGAAATTGGCTCTGGAAAAACTGGAAAAGTCATGGAATTTTGTGATACAGTTTGGCTGAACATCCTGATATTTCACCATAATCATATTCCAAACATTGATGTCATGAATTCCCAATAATCGATTTTATGGAAAATGAAATTTCGTTGTTTTGTGTTGTTTACTAGTGTGCTTGAAACTGGGAATTCCTTTTGTAAAACACGACACTAGTGATAATCTCGAACACAACCCAGATTTAGCGCTAACACTGAATTACCAATTGGGTGCAAATCCACTCTCTCCCACTTTGTTTTGACCTTGAGTTTATTATTAGATGCACCCAGGGATTCCCATGCTTACCTGCTGGTACACTTACAGAATGCTAAAATACCTCTTTTGCAATTTACTGTTCTTCAATGAAAAATATTAGACTGCACATTTAATACAAGCACAGTTTTTGGAAAGATGTATTAAGGGGGAAAACATCACATTATATTCGAGAGGAAAATATACCCTCGGTTTTATATCTCGATATTCAAACCCAGGTCTCCTTCATGTTTGACAAACCAGACCAAATGTCTGAGATTTACACCCTAGCTCACATCTTACTGATGTGGGTAACTTGATTGGTTGTTGTTCTTTAAGGCTAACACTCATTTAAACTATCTAAAGCCAAGGTGGCCAACCCTGTCGCCAATTGCCACAAGTGGCGGAATTGGATGTGCCGGCTTTCACAGTAAAACAAACATTCTGTTTTTAGAATGATATTATATTTGGAAGAAGGTATAGGAAAGGTGGATAGAAACATATAAAAGGGGGACGAACACAATATGGCTGTTACAATGAAAAGAAGAACACAGCTCACACTTTACACTGCTGCCAATGGACAAAGAGGTAATGGTTGCCTCTTAAAGAAAATTGATCGTCACTGCCCAATCCCCCCGACCTAGGTTTCATTCTCCCTTTCTCCTCTCTTGTGTTTTTTGGTTTTCTCTTTTAGGAAGTTGCGTTGCGCGTTTCACTCTCCTCCCTGATGAGTTCCGATAGAATGAAACCTGGGTCGGGGGATTGGGCGGTGACGATCAATTTTCTTTAAGAGGCAACCATTACCTCCTTGTCCATTGGCAGCAGTGTAAAGTGTGAACTGTGTTCGTCCCCCTTTTATATGTTTCTATCCACCTTTCCTGTACCTTCTTACAAATATAATACAATTACCTCATAAAGCGAAAAGAGGTTTTCCTTATAAAGTTAAATCATGTTTTTAGAATGAGTCATTGAAGCACTATTGGATGACATCAAATACCGCCCTCCCCCCCTCACACTCCCTTTCTCAACACTTTGTGGCATTTGTAACTGAATAGTCAAATTGTACATGTTTTGAATAAGCGCATACAGTGTGTGTTGTTTTAAATGTTCGGCTGAACAACATAAATTCTCAAATTTTTAACATGGTACGGCAAATTTCACTTCTCGTTCGCCACATTTGTGGCTACATTAAAAACTCTGTTGCCCGCTTCTGATTTTAAAGCTTGGTACCGGTATATTAAATTTTAATATCTAGCAATAAACTTACTCGTACCTTGAAATATCATAGCCTAACTAACAAAACAAAAGTTTGGTTATTTTCTTGATTTGTTTTTTAAAAAAAAGATCACTTTTTTGCTTTTCTTTTCATAGGTATTTCAAACAGGCATTAATTCAAATTAGTCAATTTAAATAGTTGTGTGAAAATTAATTTTGCGAGTATTAGGCCATAAAAGTATTTATCAAGCACGTATTTATAATTTGACATAGAAATACACAATTTAGTATCAAGTTTTCTATTAAGGTCTTATAACAAAACATTGAAATAAAAAAAACAATTAAGTTTGTTCTCAACTACTTTGCAACTTGCCTCGGTGGCGTAGTTGGCTAACGCGCTTGTCGTGTTGAGCTCGACTGCCAAGGACAGGGAGATCGAGGTTTGAATCTCGGTCGGGTGAACTAGGGGGTGGTTTTTCCTAAATTGTTTTCCACTTTCCCTCCACACAAATGTGAGTTCACTTTCTCTAAATTCAACCTTCCCAATTCCTAATCCATTAGCGTAATTAGTACTTAAGCGTATAACCCGAACGGGTGGTAAGACGCGGTGCTAAATAAATAACAGCCCTACTTTGCAAGCATTGCAACAATTTAATACTAATAGATTTATATCGGATCATTATAGTCTTCTAACAAATACCCGCCTCGGTGGCGTAGTTGGCTAACGCGCTTGTCGTGTTGAGCTCGAACGCCGAGGACAGGGAGATCGAGGTTCAAATCTCGGTCGGGTGAACTGAGGGTGGTTTTTCCTAAATGGTTTTCCACTCTACCTCCACGCAAATGCGGGTTCACTTCCTCTAACTCAAACCTTCCCAATTTCTATTCCATTGGCGTAATTAGTACTTAAAGCGTATAACCCGAACGGGTAGTAAGACGCGGTGCTAAATATTATTATTATTATTCTAACAAGTCTATATTTTTTGTTTGTTTCAGTACAGGTATGAGTGGCAGCAGTGATTATGAAGATGTTTCTCGTTTTAATCGTAGACGTAAGAGGGGTGTGCGACAAATAGAAGCTACTTCTACCTCATCTGATGATTCAGACAGTTATATTGAGAAACGTGTGAAAAGATCGAGAGCTCTCGTAAGTATTGGTGCAACGGAAACAGATTTATTTGAATACATCAAACTTTAGTTATTTGTAGATCTTTGGAATAGTCTTGTCGGTAAAGTAACACAAGTCAAGTATTGGATTAAATTTTAATTTTATACTAAGCGTTCGTCTAATACCTCATTAAAACTAAAAAAAATAATTATAAAATTAATAGTTATATATTGATCCAGTTGCTAAAATATGTACACATTTCACATTGTAGACCATTTGATAAAGCCATTCATGTAACTATCTTTCACCCGCCTCGGTGGCTTAGTTGGCTAACACGCTTGTCGTGTAGAGCTCGACTGCTGAGGACGGGGAGATCGAGGTTCGTATCTCGGTCGGGTGAACTGGGGGGTGGTTTTTCCTAAATGGTTTTCCACTCTCCCTGCACGCAAATGCGGGTTCACTTCCTCTAATTCAACCTTACCAATTCCTAACCCATTATAGTAATTAGTACGTAAAGCGTGTAACTCGAACGGGTAGTAAGACGTGGTTCAAAATATTATTAATATTATTATTAACTAGTTTTCACTGATTCAGCAGGAACATTATTTTCAAATGCTTAAGCTTCAACACATCTCTGCTACTCTTCGGCAGAATCTACCTATACTCCATTCACGGTAGGAATTACTCTCTGAAAGGTCTTTTTTCCTACCAATATTCTACTATATAGTAGATTTATGGTAGAGAAAAAGGCCTTTCAGAAGTCAATTACTACGGTGAATGGAATATAGTCCACCTTCTATTCTAAAATTAAAGTATGGAATTACTTAGGGATTAGAAATCTTTAAAGAGCTACTTATCAGGAGGGGGAGGATGTTTATTTCCTAAAATAAAAATATACCCCAAAAAGTTAAAATACTAGCTAAAAATATTAGTATTAATAATAATAGTAATAGTAACTAATACTTCATAGGAATATGCAGCTAATTTATTTTTGTTGGGCAATACTTACTAAGCTGTTACAAGAATTGAAGAGATTTTATCAGAAGGAAATAGGTTCAGAAGTGGACATCGAAAAGACATCAATATATGATCACACAGAGAACACAAATTGAGGACGATAATTTCAAATAGATTACTGTGAACAACATATCATTTAACAGGGTTAATGAATTTAAATATTTAGAAACAATTTTAACTATATATTAGTTTAGGAATTGTTAAAATAATACAGTCGGTAAATGTGTGCTATTACTTGTTCAGCGAGTTCTTGACATCTCGTCTATGGTCCAGGAATGTAAATGTAACTCAGAATATACAAAGCAATAATTTACTGGTCGCTCTCTATTTGTATTAAACACGGTATTTTACCTTATATGGTCGGTGACCTGGCGGCCTAAGGGTAAGGTGTCAGACTTCTCTGCTGGCGGCCGGGGTTCAATCCTCGGTCCCGGTACAGATTTATCTGATTACCAAACCCTTCCTTCACCTCTGACAAGTGGTCCTTCATTTCATCTCACAATCACCCTACCATTACACATTAGCGTAAGTGCGTATAACCCGAACGGGTGGTAAGACGCGGTGATTAATAATAATAATAATACCTTATATGACAACATTTAGGGTGTTCGAAAACAAGGTTGTAAGGAAGATATTTGGTTCTAAAAGGGATATGGTTACTGGAGAGTGAAGGAGGTTTCATAATGATGAGTTAAATATTACGTACTCACCACAAGACAATTTTAAGGAGATCAAGTCTCGTAGATTATGGTAGGCAGGACATTCAGCACGAATGGTAATAACTAAAAAACTGTATTCAGGATGTATGTATTAGATAAATACAGTATAGATTAAATAAATATGAGTTCAGTTAACTACATTATTATGCACACTCTCCTCCAACAAAAATAAGTCAAATTAAAATCTTGAGATAGACCAAATAGAAAAGAAAAGGATTAAAACGATATGTTTGGAAATGAAAATTATGTGTACACTAATTATGATGCTATTATTATTATTATTATTATTATTATTATTATTATTATTAGCACCGCATCTTACTACCCGTTTGGGTTATACGCACTTACGCTAATGTGTAATGGTAGGGTGATTGTGAGATGAAATGGAGGACCTACAGTTTAACGTGGGATCCGAACCACGGTGGAGGCCTGGCATTCCCCACATTCACAAGATGTCTTGTCAGAGGTGGAGGAAGGGTTTGGTAATCAGATAAATCTGTACCGGGACCGAGGATTGAACCCCGGACCCCAGCATAGAAGTCCGACACGTGACGCTATTCACTGATATAAAGTAATAAAGTAAAGTGTAACTGAAAAGGGGGAGTGGTAGGTCACAATGAAAAAAGTAAAGTGAACTAAACTGATAATTTTGATCGCAACATTTTTAAGACAAATGCACTGGGAGGACGAGGGGTATTGGTGGTCCAAGTTCACTGACATAAGGAACGGACCTGCGGTAAGTATGAACGCTAAATAATAATAACAACAACAATAATGCACCATTTGTGTACAACCAAGGATCCTGTTATGCTCTTCAGTCCGCAGTATCAACCATTAGCTCATCACGTTGGTTCACTAATAAGGGATTAAGGTTTGTCGGACAGTGACAAAGTACAACCATCACGGTTCTGGCTTCCTCTACTATCTCATGTACTCCAACATCCTCATTACAAGCCCATACCATCTAAGTCTTGTTTCCTCTACTATCTCATGTACTCCAACATCCTCATTACATGCTCATACCACCTCAGTCTTGCTTCCTCTACTATCATGTACTTCCTGTACTCCTACTCTTTCCCGGAGAACTTCCAAGTCATTGTTTATGCACCAGGTCCTTGTTTTAAAAGTGAGTTTCCAAATATGCTTAACAAATGCTAATTTTACTTTATTTCATTTGTTGAGAGCATAAACACTGTAGCTCAGAAGACCCATATATTGTTGTTCGCGTATGGAATGAAAATGAAATTCAAACAAGTTATTTAACATCTTGCTTCTTAGATCATGCAGCAGCTGAAGATAATATTAATCAACTTTATATCTGCACTAAAAGAAAAGGGTTTGGATCTTGAAAAAATGCTTCAACTTTCAATGTAAACCTGAAATTTTTAAATGATCTCAAACGTTTCTTGAAGGAAGATTCTCCACGAGATCATGAGTTGCTGGAATTTGGAACTTGTTCTTTTCATATTGTCCATGGTTCCTACAAAACTGCACATGCAAACTCTAGTTGGGCTACTAACCAATTTTTGCTCTCACAATATTATTTATTTAATGATTTTCCTACAAGACATGCAGACTACTTATAATAACAGGATCATCTCTTTTTCCAATCAAGAGATGGACGGAAACACACAAGTGCTAAAAAGATCAGTGTCAATGCTGACATATATATATATATATATAAAGTATGTTTATTCTTCTATCAAAAATCTGATAATTTGCCAATTTTGAGCAACTTTGTAAAGGATGAACTTTTCACAGAAAAGTTGAGATTCACGCCGTCAGTTTCAATTGAGCTGGATAAATTTTTCACAGAATATCATAACGGTCATTTTATGTTTGACGACCCGCCTCGGCGTAGTTGGCTAACGCGCTAGTCGTGTTGCATTCGACTGCTGAGGACGGGGAGATCGAGGTTCGAATCTCGGTCGGGTGAACTGGGGGTGGTTTATCCTAAATGGTTTTCCACTCTTGCTCCACGCAAATGCGGGTTCACTTCCTCTATTTCAACCTTCCCAATTCCTAATCCATCAGAGTAATAAGTACTTAAAGCGTATAACCCGAACGGGTAGTAAGACGCGGTGCTAAATATTATTATGTCAAAGATACCTGTTGTCTCTCTCCTACAATTATGATCAATCAGTCTCTTATGACCCATAGGATAACGTCTGCATTAGAAGTCCTATTAGCTGAGAAACAACTCTCTAGTGTGCGAGCAAATGCTGTAAAAAGAGACTATTTGGATTTTCTATCAAAGCAAGAAGTTATTGACTTTCTTAAAGGATTCACCTCAAGTGCTGACTGGCTTGATAAAATTCTTTATGAATATATTTTCCAAAGAATAATAATAATAATATTTAGCACCGCGTCTTACTACCCGTTCGGGTTATACGCTATAAGTACTAATTACGCTAATGGATTAGGAATTGGGCAGGTTGAATTAGAGGAGATGAACCAACATTTGCGTGGAGGGAGAGTGTAAAACCATTTAGGAAAAACCACCCCCAGTTCACCCGACCGAGATTCGAACCTCGGTCTCCCCGTCCTCAGCAGTCGAGCTCGACACTACTAGCGCGTTAGCCAACTACGCCACCGAGGCGGGTTTTTCCAAATAAAATGCATCCATTAGTTCCTATATTGCGCTAAAATAATCCTTGTTCTCTTCCATACCAATGCAGCTGTTGAACTAAGATTTTCTTTAAATAAAGATTCCAGGCCTCCACCGTTGGTTCGGATCCCATGTTAAACTGTAGGTCCTCCATTTCATCTCACAATCACCCTACCATTACACATTAGTGTAAGTGCGTATAACCTGAATGGGGAGTAAGATGCGGGAATAGTAAAAATAATGATAATAATAACAATAATAAATTAAATAAAGGATGCCTGGTTGAAAACCAATAGACTTGTTCTCCGTCATACAACAACTGATGGAAAGAAGATATGTTATTATAATTCTTATTATTAGCATTTGGCGTTATTCTAACAAAAAAATTTGAAATAACTTTTAGTCCGGCCTGGAAGCAGGATAGAATAAGAATTCAATGAAGATATACTTTTGATTATTATAAATAGAGTATTAGTTTTAAATAAATCTCTATTCTACATTTTTGGTGACCTGGTGGTCTAGGGGTAAGGTGTCAGACTTCTATGCTGGCGGCCGGGGTTCAATCCTCTGTCCCGGCACAGATTTATCTGATTACCAAACCCTTCCTTCACCTCTGACAAGACATCTTGTGAATATGAGGAATGCCAGGCCTCCGCCATGGTTCGGATTCCACGTTAAACTGTAGGTCCTCCATTTCATCTCACAATCACCCTACCATTACACATTAGTGTAAGTGCGTATAACCCGAACGGGTAGTAAGACGCGGTACTAATAATAATAATAATAATATACTACATTTTTGGTATAGATTTTGGAATCTTCCTTTATAAAGGACACCTTTACAGTTACTTTGTACTGCATACACTTTGTGGCGCGGAAAACTTTAGACAAGGCGACATTTAGTTGGCCGTGACTGAACACTGAAGTAGGAAGGTAGTTACCAAAGTTACTAAAACAATTTTAATATATTGGTACAGCAATCCATGTTTTCTGGGGCTGCTATTTTTGATAGATATTATCAATACCTATAAAATAACACAGTAAAACGTTATCACTGCTGGGCGCGAAGAAATATGATTGGTTTTTCTAAACTGTTCTTCCGACCAAAATCAGGGTTTAGAAACCAACTCTGCCGAGGGTCTAACCTTGGGACTCACTGTCACGGACAATGCCATTAGGATTGGGAATTGTTGTCAACTAATTACAAAAAGGCGGATCTGGATTAGTAGGTGTGAGATATAAAAGCTGGCCCACCTCGGGAAGAACCCGGGAACATTCTTTCCGGAACTAAATTTTTGCTAACTTAAAGATTGCTAAGTGAGTTCAATTACACAACCCTCTTTTGATATTGAGATCTTATACCAACATTCCTATTGCATCTGGTTTCAAATTGAGTTTAGTTTGAGGCATACCTGATGGAGGAAGACTGCTGAGAAACTCAACTGGATAATTATACCTTTCCTATTCGTCATTGCAATTGATAGTCCAGGCCAGAGTAACAAACAACTTATCCTTCCAGTAGTTTTAGACTCCCCTCATATTCGTTCCTAGGACACATTAGTGAGATATTTGCAAATGTTAATATATAAATGGATTCAAGACAACTGTCAAAGGCTTCTTCAACCATAGTTGGTTCAATGGCACTTATACTCCATTCACGGTAGGAATTACTCTCTGAAAGGTCTTTTTTCCTACCAATATCCTAATATATATTAGATTTCTGGTAGGGAAAAAGGCCTTTCAGAAAAAATTCCTACGCTGAACAGACTTTAGGTGATGTACGTTTACAACTTAACATTATTGAGAAACTGTTTGTCGCGCGGCTTCAGTAGCCATGAACTATAGTTCGGGTCTTGTAAAATATTGAGAAACTGTTTGTCTCGCGGCTTCACTAGCCATGAACTATAGTTTGGGTCATGTAAAATATTGAGAAACTATTCATCTCGTGGCTTCAGTAGCCGTGAACTATAGTTCGGGTCATGTAAAATATTGTGAAACTGGTCGTCTCACAGCTTCAGTAGCCATGAACTATAGTTCGGGTCATGTAAAATATTGAGAAACGGTTCATCTCGTGGCTTCACTGGCCATGAACTATAGTTCGGGTCATGTAAAATATTGAGAAACTGTTCATCTCGTGGCTTCAGCAGCCATGAACTATAGTTTGTGTCATATAAAATATTGAGAAACTGTTCATCTCGTGGCTTCAGTAGCCATGAACTATAGTTTGTGTCATATAAAATATTGAGAAACTGTTCATTTCGTGGCTTCAGCAGCCATGAACTATAGTTTGTGTCATATAAAATATTGAGAAACTGTTCATCTCGTGGCTTCAGCAGCCATGAACTATAGTTTGTGTCATATAAAATATTGAGAAACGGTTCGTCTCGCTGCTTCAGTAGCCATGAACTATAGTTTGAGTCATATAAAATATTGAGAAACGGTTCGTCTCGTGGCTTCAGTAGCCATGAACTATAGTTTGTGTCATATAAAATATTGAGAAACTGTTCATTTCGTGGCTTCAGCAGCCATGAACTATAGTTTGTGTCATATAAAATATTGAGAAACTGTTCATCTCGTGGCTTCAGCAGCCATGAACTATAGTTTGTGTCATATAAAATATTGAGAAACGGTTCGTCTCGCTGCTTCAGTAGCCATGAACTATAGTTTGAGTCATGTAAAATATTGAGAAACTATTCATCTCGTGGCTTCAGTAGCCATGAACTATAGTTCGGGTCATGTAAAATATTGAGAAACTGGTCGTCTCACAGCTTCAGTAGCCATGAACTATAGTTCTGGTCATGTAAAATATTGAGAAACTGGTCGTCTCGTGGCTTCACTAGCCATGAACTATAGTTCGGGTCATATAAACTATTTATAAACGGTTTTACTTAACCTTAGTGGCTCTATGTGATTGGAGGAACACTGGTAAACATTGACGGACATCTCCTGGTCATTTCATCCCAAACTATTAGTTTTGCCTCTTGTGTTGACGATACGTTGGCTGAATTCATCCTCATTTTGGGTGTTGACATTTCAACTTTAGTGACAGGAAACTTGAAATTAGAATATGTTCATCCTCCCTTTTAAATGCTAGCAGCTATAATAATATCATAAAAATAACTAACTAACGAGGAACAAATAAAGATAAAGACATTTTTAGTAGACAATTTAACAGTACCAGAAAAATGTTGGGTAGCACCAATACGAACTATTTTATTTGGTAACTTAAGAATTTAAATACAACTTATAACCCTACTCTCTACAAATGTTAAAATGGCAGACGCCAATAAATGTATATAAATTATATAAAATCCATGCAAGAATGATTACAGAACCTGCAAGGCAAAACAAACCAATAATCAGTGGTTTCGGTATATTTCTATAGACGACACCAGTTGATCATAATAATATAGGTTATACATTGATATAGAAACAAAATGAAAAAGGAGCATCATGGTTTTCCACAAACGCATGATGGTTTACTGAGCTATATTACCAGAAGTAGTTTATTTTAATAGCTCTTTTTAGCACCGCGTTTACCTGTTCAGGTGATATACACATGTACTAATTACACTAGTGAGTTATGGGTGAGGAAGGTTTAATCGAGAGGAAGTGTGGAAAACCACCCTCGTTGTACCCGACCGGGATTCATACTCTCTTCCTCCCTGTATCAGCAGTCTAGTCTTACATGAGAGTGGCATCTTAGACCATGTGACCATCAAAGCAGGTTAGTTTATTTGTTATATTGATTCTAAGTAGGCGTTAGGTTTCTCCTTGAATTTTAGCTATGTAATGGCAATGTAAATAGGTAATCTCTGTTTTTGTGTTTGTTCTATGTTCAGGGGTCCTGTAGTCTGTTGTATCAATAGCTGGGGTATTTTGGGGTCGGAAAATATGGTCTAAGGTATCTTATCAAACACTATTAAAAATTTGAATTTTCCTGCCATACTCAGAACTTTATTATTCTATTAGTTTAGGAAATTTTGAGCCATATTTCATCGAAATCAAACTCAATTTGTATGTTACATCCACCATGTTGGATTGTCCCAATTTCAGATTTTTCTCATAGTTAGCTTCCTCCATAGCCATTTTACCAAATTTCAACTCTTTAGTGGGGTGGCCCTTGGATGCATTTTTTTAGTCTTACCCCTTATTTTTTTCCATTTGTGTATTATGTAAAATTTAATACGATTGAACAATACTTAGGAGGTGGCACAACAATTCTAAAATTTTTGGAATTTGTTTAAAAAAAAATTGGGGGTTTCATTCAGTGTTACACTTTATAATGGGGCTGGTTCTTAGGGTGATTTTGTATTGGTAAGAGTTTGGAAAGATCATTTGTATGTATTTCAACAATAAAGTTATTTTTATACAAAGCATGTCTGGAAAGTAGACACACTAAGACCCTAAGCATTTACAAAAAAAAAAATTATCTACTAAACTTCTACTGAAATTTACTTACATATGCATACATTTATTTTTCCGCATATTCACCGCCATTGTCCAAACACTTATTAAATTTTGGAACCACCTTTCTGTATTCTTGAGTCGTACAATTCTCCCACATGTCCTTGAACAACACTATGAAATCTTCTCTCACCTCATCGTCATCATCGCAGAATTTATTCCTACCCATGTGTTTCTTTAGGTAAAGAAACAACTCTAGGGTCCGGGGTTCAATCCTCGGTCCCGGCACAGATTTATCTGATTACCAAACACCTTCCTTCACCTCTGACAAGACATCTTGTGAATGTGGGGAATGCCAGACCTCCACCGTGGTTCGGATTCCACGTTAAACTGTAGGTCCTCCCATTCATCTCACAATCACCCTACCATTACACATTAGCGTAAGTGCGTGTATCCCAAACGAGTAGTAAGACGCGGTGCTAATATTAATTAATAAAGAAACATTTGATAATTGCTAGGCGGGAGATCTGGACTAAACAATGGATGATCCAAAGTGTCCCACTTGAAACTGTCCAATAGCTCAGTGGTTGGCGTGCATGATGTGGGCCCGAGCATTGTCTTGGAGCAGGCAAACACCATCTGTCAACATTGTCCTACTTTGGTTTGGAACGGCCCGGCCCGTTGTTGCTGACTCAAGGTCTCACAGTTTGCATCGGCATTAATGTTTGTGCCGGGAGGCATAAACTAAGTCAACCAGGAGAATGCCTATTTTGTCCTAGAAAACTGTAGCCATGATTATTTTTTTGGGCTAAAAATCGATGTTTTGAATTTTTTGGGGTTTTAGGGTAATGTGTATGCTGCCACTGAAATAACTGCTGCTTCAATTCAGGAATGTGTCCCTTGTCACAATAAAATCCAAAAACTCATCTCTTTCCTCTATGTAGCACGTGAGAAATGTGAGCGTGCAACCAATTTGTTGTCCGTTTACATTTTGGGCACTCATTGAGCGCACAATTTTTCGTAGCCTTATTTTTCTTTCATAACTTCATGAGTTATAGTCCAAGACACTTCAGAAATAAGGTCATGCAACTTTTTTTTCCTCAAACACTAAACTCCATTAATTTCTCTTTCAATTTTTTGAAGAAGTTTTTTTAGATAACAAAGATGGCCTACCACCCTTTTTTTCATCGTGAACATCAGTCCTGCCTCCTGAGAATTAACGGCGCCACTTTGTCACATTTTATCCATTCATTATTTCACCATAAACAAAAAAAAATGTGTTTGTGAATATTCTCATACTGTCAAACCAGAGAGAGAGAGAAATCCAGAAGGATCAAGATCAACGCCAATATACTCGCAACAAGCATATAAACTCTCCCTAGTGACTTGGACGTGATGTAGCCTTACATTTCAGACACTCCTCATATTAAGAGGCACAATAGCACGAGTGACACATATACGTGCTCACTCAGATTGAGTGTATCTTTACATTCTTACATCGTAGGAGTGTATCTTTACATTCTTACATCGTAGGCTGTCAATCTGGATATTGTCTTCTGTAATTTTTTTTAGCACCGCACATCTTACTACCCATTAGTGTTACATACTAGTTTTATGTATTCTTTGATTATTTGGAGTAATTACTGTTTTTACACTCATATTTTGTTATTATTTTATTGAATTCTTGGATTAGGGCAACTCCTCGTTCTGCAACATGGCTTACAACTTTTGGCGAGCTCACTGTTTTAAGTTTGTCACAGAAGTTCTCATGCTATGTCCACTATAAAGGGTCAGAATCCAGAAATACAAGCAATATTTTAGGACTATTGAAGAAAATGAACGAATTCAGGGCGACGGAATATTCCTATCTGCCCAATTTTTAAGCTCATACAGCAGAACTTGAAGGAACTTTAGTTTTCAACTCGTGCGCCCTTGTTTCTTGTTGACTTCTGGAACAGCATGATCAAAGAAGGAGAATGGTACTAGCTGTTCAAATACCACAGATGCTAAGTTTGAAAATGGCTTCTTTGGCAATATATCTCTCTACCTCTACCTCCTGAAGAGGAGCGGATCACGCACAGGAAGCTCCAAACTACGGACACTGAGACCTACTGCAGTGCTCTGTTTCTTGAGCAGTTAGTGATAACTGTGCATTGAACATGAATACAGTAGCCCCATGGCTTCTTTGGTGCTGACTGACGGCTTTGAAAAATTACCAGACCAAATTATGTATCCCTACACCGAACCATATGATCTGCAAAAACATGTGTTTAGCAGCTGTCACTTCTGACACTCAAAATGTGGGTATATACCTGAATGTTGGCTGTCAGAAGTCAGATGTGAGCTGTCAGTCAGCACCAAAGAAGCCACGGGGCTACTGTAGGTATTTCCTAAGCATAAATTGCTTTTGAAATTCATCCTGCGCGATGGACTGCTCCTGGCACACACGGAATCTCGGCATACAGTGCCGCCTAGGATTACTGTAGATAGCTGTAGGAACTCACGTTTGTCATCTCTGCGTTGTTAAGCCTGTTAAAAGTATACGTATGTAACAGGTTTATAATCATATTACAAAAATTATTATTGTTAGTGTTACTTTTACTGTATTGCTTGCTTACTTGCAACTCAGTCTTTGTGACCAATAACAAGCCATCGGTATAGTCTTTTAGGGTCTCGTTACACACCCCAGTTGCAGGTGTTGAATGATCTATATTACT
This sequence comes from Timema shepardi, assembly GCA_902151425.1. Lineage (NCBI taxonomy): Eukaryota > Metazoa > Arthropoda > Insecta > Phasmatodea > Timematidae > Timema > Timema shepardi. The sequence continues at coordinate 98,466 of CABFVX010001530.1, read as the reverse complement.
GGATTGCCACTCTCGCTAGAAACGCTGGAAACTACTCGTGCCAGCTCCTGACGAAGGTCTGATACACTTTCCAAAAACTGTCTCGAGTATTGACCCGTATTTATTATGACTGCACATAACTCTTGACCAAGGCTTTGCTCCAGAAGCGTGGCATGGCCCTTTGAAATTACCTACAGTAAAATTCGAAAGTTAAATGCATGCAACAAAATATGGTAATTGTATTAACAATAAAAAATCACTAAACAGTCAAAGGAATTACCTATGTTACTTGAAGTTCTGTCAAAGCACGTTGTTTGAATATGGTTTGCCGAGAGCGCTATCCTGAAGTAACGAGGCCACTTCTCCGGCTTTCTCCTCTTGACTGTCTTCACTTAGATGAGGGATAGTTGGAAGCTTCTCACAACTTTGTTCAACTCGATCAATACCATTTATGCTCGGAAGAAGCTAGCCATCTGATCAGATAACCAGTGTGTATGAAGTCCGAAATGTTTGCTAGGTGGGCGGAATACTTCACTTGAGGCTGTATTATTGCTCGCTGGATTGGTTTTTAATTAATTGACAGCTCATACACATTGTGGCTGAGGTTATTTACACCTAACTCAAGTGTATGCAAGTTGCATTGCGATCGCTGACTCTATAAACGTCAAGTGCAGCCGCGACAACAGTCCTAATCGCTCCCTTTCTCGTTAGTTTCTTAGTAAGAACTGTACCTGAACTGCACGAAGGTGATGGATTTGAAACAAGTGATTTATCGTCACTGTCACAGCCTTTATTCCCCCTTTTTTATGTCCCTACAATGTAAACTTGGCTCCACCTCGACTTCTGCTTGGCAGTGACATGAAGCACAGATCTAAGTGAATAAGTGATTGAATTTCCTCGTGCTCACTGAGCTATGAGCGGTATTTAGTCCTCGTAACGGCCTTGAGACCAAGATATGGTGCTGGGTATTAGCACTTTGCCATGTCAAACCAAACACTGTGGTGGTGGTGGTGGTGGTTGTGGTGGTTGCGGCGGCGGCGGTGGTGGTGGCGGCGGCGCCGGTGGTGGTCAATCAAAAGCAAAATAAGTGTGCATCAAAATTGTAGACTGAAAACAAAAATTGTGTTAAAAACAAATTCGGTACAAAAGCAAGGTCCCCCAGTTCTATAACAAAAGAAAACAAGCTAAGCGAGACAAGATGAAGGGTCCGGGGGTAGGAATCTCACCCATTATATTAATATAAATGATTAGAGGTAGTTTGGCAGGGTGTCTACCATCCGGGAAAATCAAGGAAAACGGGAATTAGCCGGGAATTTGAAGTGATCAGGAAAAAATGGGAATAAGTCGGGAATTTGGTAAATCACAATAAAAATCCGGGAAAATAATATTTTACTCAAAATATGAAATACGATAATCATTAAATCAGTAAATTATGTCATTTTTTTGTTTGTAGCTGTGTAATATATTTTTAATTAATAGTAAACAATTTTAATACGAATTAAAAAATATTCCAATTTTAAAATTTATTATTATTCATAAAAAAGGTTAATAGAAAAATGAGGGTGGAGAGGGGGGGTGCGAGTTAGGAGGATGTGACATACTTTTTTAGTCGGGGAATTTTAGGAAATGATCAGGGAAAAGGTCGGGGATTTCATTGGTCAAGTTTAGTAGACACCGTATTTGGGGTGTTATGAAATTATAATAAAGATGAAATATTAAAAATTTGAAATAATTAAATAGGTTTAGTTAAATGGCAAAAGACACAACAAGATATATCGAGGTTGAACATAATTCAATTTATTGAAAAACTAAAATAATAAGAAACATAGTAAAAAAACAAATATTGATACTCTAAATGATAGTCTATAATTAGTGGGTACAGTCAATTCAGGATAAACATAATAAAACATTGAAATGCCTAAAAGTAACAGGGAAAAACCCGCCTCGGTGGCGTAGTTGGCTAACGCGCTAGTCGTGTATAGCTCGACCGCTGAGAACGGGGAGATCGTGGTTCGAATCTCGGTCGGGTGAACTGGGGGTGGTTTTTCCTAAATGGTTTTCCACTCTCCCTCCACGCAAATGTGGGTTCACTTTCTTTAATTCAACCTTCCCAATTCCTAATCCATTAGAGTAATTAGTACTTAAAGCGTATAACCCGACCGGGTAGTAAGACGCGGTGCTAAATAATAATAATAACAGGGAAAGGGTAATAAAGGTTGGTTGCCTATCCTCCAACAAACAAGGATAACAGGCAAGTGACAACAATAGAATTACAAGACACAGACAGGGTTGAACACCCCTACTCCGGGGTATTAGGAAATTAGAGAAACAGCCCAGGAAGGTCATAGTTGCATGGATTGTATGTATGTATTTCATTTATTATTATTATTATTATTAGCACCACGTCTTACTACCCGTTCGGGTTGTACGCACTTACGCTAATGTGTAATGGTAGGGTGATTGTGAGATGAAATGGAGGACCTACAGTTTAACGTGGGATCCGAACTACGGTGGAGGCCTGGCATTCCCCACATTCACAAGATATCTTGTCAGAGGTGAAGGAAAGGTTTGGTAATCAGATAAATCTGTGCCGTATTTCAATTATAAAACAAAACATAAAATTTAACCACAATTTGAGATATTCCCTTATTCTTTAGTTCTCAATCGATAATGTGCTCACATAATTGTGTGGACTTGCCTGATCATTACATTTGCTGTTGTATATCTACCCCCTATTGCAAATGTTTAAGACACTAAGCTTAACCTCTGGGATGATGGTTTATTAGCCTAACCTTTCATTGCTAAATTAGGAAATAACCTGTATAAGCTACATGTCTTGTGCTGAATTAGGAAAGTCTTAGAACTGCATTAATTTTTGCTTAGTTTTCACCCATTTTTAAAGTTATAAACATTCTTCTAAGCCTAAACTGTGTAATTATTGAAAATATATTCATAAAATTAACTGTAAGAATGAATAAATTTCCCTTAAACTACTAATTTTAATATAACTACAAAAAGAAAACACGACCGAAAAGCCATTACGTAGCAAACTGTTACATGATTGGCTATCAATTCAATGAGAAATGTATACAAAGATGCAATACATACTTCGTACCAGTTCCAGATTAATAACACAGAAAGCTAGAGAGCTCTCTCTACTTTTATAAACATATTTAGCACTTGTGAATGAAATTCGAAAACTCTTACAAACGTTAATAGCATGGGCAATGCGAGATACCGCAAGCGTTTGTAAACGGTTATAGTAGTAAGAGGACTAGGCGCTTCGCTGACATCTTTTAACGTTAATAAACATATCCAACTACCTTGAAAAAATAATCATTTGGTGGTTGTATTAACTCACACAAAAAACCATAAATGTTAATTATCTATGAGTAAATATGGGAAAAGGCTGACCTGGCGGTCTAGGGGGTAAGGTGTTAGACTTCTGTGCTGGCGGCCGGGGTTCGATCCTCGGTACCGGCACAGATATATCTGATTACCGAACGCTTCCTTCACCTCTGACAAGACATTCTTGTGAATGTGGGGAATGCCAGGCCTCCACCGTGGTTTGGATTCCACGTTAAACTGTAGGTCCTCCATTTAATCTCACAATCACCTTACCATTACACATTAGGGTAAGTGCGTATAACCCGAACGGATAGTAAGACACGGTGCTAATAATAATAATAAATATGGGAAACAAGGTTTGTATCTGCTCGGGTGAGCACACAGATTAAATGTTGAGTAAATATGGTCTGGTTCTCCAGTGACAGGTCGAGGTTCGACTCTTGGCCGGCCGTCCAGAAGGTGGTTTTACACTATCCATGCAAATGTGTGTACACTTCATATCTTCACTCCTACTCAATTAGTATAATTAAATCAGTAATGAGATGTGGAGCTTAACACACTTGTATCTAGGAAAGCAATTGTCTCTTTCTTGCAGAGAGTGATGAGCGATGATGACAGCAGTGATAGTGACTTACCGCTGGGAGTACGTCTGCGTAAGAAGAAAGTCCCTGTAAGTTTGGGACACTGTCAACATTATTAATGTTAAATTTAGTCTCTAAGAAAATTTTTGACTGACTAATTTTATTATAATCAACAATGTAGCATTAATTAGTTGCAAAAATTGAACTAAACCATATCTCCATTTCAGTAAGTTGTCCACTACAGTTGCCCCATGGCTTCTTTGGTGCTGACTGACAGCTTTGAAAAGTTACCAGACCAAATTATGTATCCCTACGCCCAACCATATGATCTGCAAAAACATGTGTCTAACGGCTGTCACTTCTGACGGTCAAAATGTAGGTTTATACCTAAATGTTGACTGTCAGAAGTAAGCTGTTAGCTGTCAGTCAGCACCAAAGAAGCCATGGGGCTACTGTACATGCGGTTGTATCACAGTGCTACAATATTAGGAGGGGCCATTGACCGGGTAAATCTGGAAAACTGGGGAATATGTTGAGAAAAAGGATGACTTTTTTTTTTACATTCATCTGTAATTTTAAAATAGCCTAGTGATAGTGTTTATGTTAATTTATAGGTAATCTTTGTCCAATGCACATACATTTACACTGATACATTTAAAAAAATATATATTCACAGATACATTATATAAACTAAATAATCTCTTTCATGTTAACTCACACACAGTATGAGTGTTAAGTAGGGCATGATGTGCAAGTAAGATTTATATCCGCTCCACTTAAATCACAAGTGGACACATTGCTCTTACATCCAGAGTGAAAGGTTGATACAAATTCCGGCAGCTGGTTTTATTTTGATCAACAGAACTTTTTTTTCCCTAGAGACCATGGATTTATCGGTAACTTACATAACCAGCGCAATTAACATCGATGAAAAACTTTTGAAAAATCAGGAAAATTGAGATTTTATACCAAGGAAACCAAAAAAGAATGCTGATTTTTTTTAGTTGCTAACCTAAATAAGTCTACTACCCATGTTTCCTTAACCAAGGTTGCTGCCCAAATGTGACCTTTAGGGCTCTAACATAGAGGGCCTAGTTCGGACCCCTTAGAGGTCAATTTGATATTCAAATAGGGTTCGTGAGTTTTGCTAAGGTTAATATATAGTAGCCCCATGGCTTCTTTGGTGCTGACTGACAGCTTTGAAAAGTTACCAGACCAAATTATGTGTCCTTACGCCGAGCCATATAATCTGCAATAACATGTGTTTAGCAGCTGTCTGTCAGCACCAAAGAAGCCACGGGGGTACTGTATATACCTAAATGTTGACTGTCAGAAGTCGGCTGTGAACTGTCAGTCAGCACCAAAGAAGCCACGGGGGTACTGTATATACCTAAATGTTGACTGTCAGAAGTCAGCTGTGAACTGTCAGTCAGCACCAAAGAAGCCACGGGGGTACTGTATATACCTAAATGTTGACTGTCAGAAGTCAGCTGTGAACTGTCAGTCAGCACCAAAGAAGCCACGGGGGTACTGTATATACCTAAATGTTGACTGTCAGAAGTCAGCTGTGAACTGTCAGTCAGCACCAAAGAAGCCACGGGGGTACTGTATATACCTAAATGTTGACTGTCAGAAGTCAGCTGTGAACTGTCAGTCAGCACCAAAGAAGCCACGGGGGTACTGTATATACCTAAATGTTGACTGTCAGAAGTCAGCTGTGAACTGTCAGTCAGCACCAAAGAAGCCACGGGGGTACTGTATATACCTAAATGTTGACTGTCAGAAGTCAGCTGTGAACTGTCAGTCAGCACCAAAGAAGCCACGGGGGTACTGTATATACCTAAATGTTGACTGTCAGAAGTCAGCTGTGAACTGTCAGTCAGCACCAAAGAAGCCACGGGGGTACTGTATATACCTAAATGTTGACTGTCAGAAGTCAGCTGTGAACTGTCAGTCAGCACCAAAGAAGCCACGGGGGTACTGTATATACCTAAATGTTGACTGTCAGAAGTCAGCTGTGAACTGTCAGTCAGCACCAAAGAAGCCACGGGGGTACTGTATATACCTAAATGTTGACTGTCAGAAGTCAGCTGTGAACTGTCAGTCAGCACCAAAGAAGCCACGGGGGTACTGTATATACCTAAATGTTGACTGTCAGAAGTCAGCTGTGAACTGTCAGTCAGCACCAAAGAAGCCACGGGGGTACTGTATATACCTAAATGTTGACTGTCAGAAGTCAGCTGTGAACTGTCAGTCAGCACCAAAGAAGCCACGGGGGTACTGTATATACCTAAATGTTGACTGTCAGAAGTCAGCTGTGAACTGTCAGTCAGCACCAAAGAAGCCACGGGGGTACTGTATATACCTAAATGTTGACTGTCAGAAGTCAGCTGTGAACTGTCAGTCAGCACCAAAGAAGCCACGGGGGTACTGTATATACCTAAATGTTGACTGTCAGAAGTCAGCTGTGAACTGTCAGTCAGCACCAAAGAAGCCACGGGGGTACTGTATATACCTAAATGTTGACTGTCAGAAGTCAGCTGTGAACTGTCAGTCAGCA
>CABFVX010001530.1:52692-77605 GCA_902151425.1 Timema shepardi | reverse complement strand
GCAACCACACGCCCAGCGACGAGGTAAGAACCTCGGTTCAGTCGGTGACTAGTGTCTCTGGTGTGTATTGTAGGGGAGTCTGAATGAGTCAAGTTGGGCTGGCCTGGTGAGTGTTATCATTTCTTCTATGTTAGGTTGTAACTAGGTTACACTTTTGGTGATATAAAAGTTCTCTGGAATATTTAAATTACACTAGGAATATTATTTAGGCAAATATTAAATCTCTTTATTTATAAATAAACTAAGATATTTATTTATTTGTACAGTTAAGCTCTTCAAGGAAAACCTCTTCACTTTGTAGGATACATTTTGCTAAGAAGTTGTTTTATGAATTTCATGATCCCTCCTGATGAGTTACTATAAAATTAAACCAAGGTCGAGAGATTGAACATATGATTAATTTTACTCAACTGCTTTATACCTCCTTGTCCAGTAGCGGAAGTGTAAAGTGTAAACCTGGTTCCTCTTTTCACTGTAAAAACCATATTGTGCTTGTTTCTTTCAGTATATTAAATAGTTATCGATATTACAAATGAATATATATTCTCATGTCCAGTTCTTAGTTTTCTTACCGTCATGGCTTAGTTTAATGTAAAGTATCTATCTATTTAATGCATGGTCTTCAGATTGGTGTGCGAAGACGTCCTCGAACAGCTCGCGTGATAGCACCTTTATCAGCAAAAGGACGCATTGCAGAACACCTTGGTATGCGTGCACCACGAAGACCAGGTCAAACCATCCCTGATGTGTCGAGAGTCCCTGTAACGTCTAGTAATATTGATTTCCAACGAAGTCGGGCTGGAATACCGACACTTCACTTATTTGGGTTGAGAGACCAACTTGACTATTTTTCATCAGGGTGAGTAATACATCATCTCTCTTTGGTGTACCTTTAAATGTCAATATTCGTTGAATGGTGTGCTTTTAGGGGTGGGTTTATATTTTATTGTTTTCGCCATCGAGTAAAATAGATTTTAACTTTGAAATACACTCTTTGATAAAACCTCATTATCATCATGAACTGTTTCCAGTCTGTAGCCGGGTCAGTTTAGTAAAATGCCTCCATCTTCCTCTGTCCGTACAAAACACAAATTCTAAAACTTATTTTTAGGGATGTGACCCTCGAATACTTTGAGACATTCAAGATTTGAGGATTTGAGAAAACTTTGAATTCGAGACGTAGATCCTTAAAACAAAATATATGTAAATGTTTCAAGGGAAATTTGTGTGAAGGCCTTAATAGTTCTTATTGGTGGTTCAGAACTAGTTATAATTATAGAATGATCTTGACAACCAGACCCTATACCAGTAATTTAACACCTAACCGAATATATGTATATTATAATGAATGGATTATAAGAAAGAATATTAACATTTAATTACTATTTGTATTTTTTCTTTAATGAAAACTGAATAAATACATGCTAATGTTGATTAGTGTAACTAAAGGTTTACATACCATTAATAATGCTTTTAACATGCCCATTTTTTTAAAAATTTGAACACCCTAGTTAAAAAGTAGTAGGGCTTAAAAAGGATTGTAAATTGAACTTAAAGAACTCCTATTGGATGCCTATATGTTTTTTTCAAGTTCGGTCTGATAATATTATTTTTTCTGTTAAATCAAGAAAAGGATATAAAATTGACTTTGATAACCAAGAAATGATTTATAAATATAATATATTTGTGTAGGTCTGACAACGAGGCCAGCGAAGAAGCTGGGGCCGGGGTGTCAGTTGTGTCCCGACCCAGGACATCGGCCGCGCGGCTCGAGAGAACGTTGTCGAGTAGGAAACTTCTGGTTTCGCCGACGCTCCCTCACGAAACGAGCAGTATTCCTTCCACTCCTTGTGACCTCGTCAGCAGCATATTGGACAGCCTGTCGGTGTGGCATTCCAAAAACACCAAGGTCACGATAAACCGAGATGGCAGTCTACAAGTTAAAAGTGACCTAAACAACAAGATACCTGATTCTAACGGTTGTGCCAGTGGTAGCGGTAATAACAATGGCGACAGTTCCATAGTTAGGACAAATGATCCTTTGTTAAAAATTGCAAGTAGTGATTCTCGGATAAATGTGAGTGACTCATCTTCAGACCCTTCTGGACTAGCAGCTCAAACACCGATGTTTCCCGGAAGGGGTAGTAGTGGGACGGCAAGACCTCCGGCGAGTAGCGGCTTGGGTCAGTTTGGTGGGAGCCGTTACAGTGGGAACACGTCTTTTCAGGGGTATCAAGGTGGAGGAAGGCCCTTTTCATCTTCGTCTAGCTTCGACTCTCGAGGAAACCGAGCCGGATACTTGAACTATCTGAACAATGGTCCTCCCCCGCCGCCTCCGTTGCCGTTCAGAGGGGGCCCGGTGAGGTTCCGGATGATGGCTCCTAGGTTCCCCCTTCGAAGGCCGCTGCTGCCTCCTCCGAGGGGCCTGTTGCACCAACAGATCCCCCCGACAACCTTAGAAGCTTTCGACGTTGATGACGAGGATGAGGAGGATTTCACTACGTCTCGTGAACCTCAACCCGCAAAAACGACAAAACAAGAGGAAGAGGAGGTTGATATTTATAGTGACATAGAGGTGGGAGGTGGCGCTCAGGAAGGTGGCTCTGAACCTGATGAGGAAGGGAAGCCATACGAAGCACTGCCGCCTCCCCCTAGTCCTCCGGCGATTCTGATGGGTTTTGGTGAACACAGTGATGACGAACCAGGGAGTGACAGTGAACTTGTAATTGACGACAATGTCTTATGTGCGTCGCCACAAGAAACACGTGAACCGTCTAAACGTAATATCCCCGAGTCTGAAATATATGATCCGGCAAATCCTTCCTATGACTCCGATGATGAGGAAGTGAAGAGTGTCTCATTTGATAACAAATTAATTATAAATGAAGACATACCTCTTCCACCATTAGCACCACCATATGTAGTCTCCAAGGACCAAACTAAATCATCAAAGTCAATCGCTGATTCTTCTAAGACTAATATTATTAGTTTATGTTCGCCTTCTTATGGTAGCGACTCAAACTCGGAGACGGAGACATATCCCACCACAGCTGCGTTATCGAAAAGGAATGTGTCGTCTTCGGTTATCGGCAGTACTTTTCACGTGGACCTAACTCTTCAGAATTCTTCAGAAGATGAGGCGGACGAGGCTGAGTGCCCCAACTTTTCTATCTACTCGGCTGCCAGCATGGATATCGCCCGCCATACTAGTACAGAGCAAGACGAAGAACATTCTGAGAAATCTGACGGCATGGCCTTGGAAGATATTCCTGAACCTATGTCTTGTCGAGAAAATAACAACTCGCAAACAGAAACAATTGTGTTACAGGAAAAAGAGGAAACGTTTCACTCTCCGGCAGAGAAAGATGCTTCCATGTCTCCCAAAGCTGATAAAGAAGAGACTGATACAGACGATCAAATTGAAAATGATAATTTGTTTTCTCCAAAAAAAGATTTTAAATTGGCCGGAGAAAAAGTTAGAAACGCTCAGGATGAAGAGGAAGCCATTGTGAACAAAAACGTAGAGCTAGAGATTGAAGTTAATAAAGAAGATAAAGAAGTAGAAGAAACTTTAAAATATAGCGAAGATAAAGATAAACAAGTAAGTGTAGAAGATAGTGAAGCCAAAGATAAAGATGTAAAAAATGTAGACGATAAAGATGATGAAAGTATAGAAGATAAAGAAGAAAGTGTGGATAACATCAGTAAAAACTTGGGCGGGCATGACAAATCTCCCCTGAGTAAAGGGGAAAAGTCTCCCTCAAACGATTGTGATGGTATAGTCCTTGAAAAAGATTGTGAAAAACTGGATGATTCCGGGAACCAATCTCTTGTCGAACAAATTTTCGGTTCTGATGATAATGAGAGCTTAGTAGGAGGTGCGACCTCGGCGGTATCGGCCGCCACGCTCGAAAATAACCCTCAGCTCACTACTCCGACCGGTCTGGAGGGTCTCGAGACAGAAACCATCTCTGAAACGGAAGAAACTATCAACTTTGGGGACGATATAAGTCCCGACGAAACGGCATTTCTCACCATGGAGGAAGACGGGGAAATACCCTCGTATAAAAAGAAAAGAAAGAAAAAAAGTCGGAAGACTTCAGATGGTTTAGTCGAGAAACTTTCTGGCGGGAAAGATCAGGACCCTATTGATTACGAAGAAGGTGAAATTGTTGATGATGTCCAAAGGAAAGACAAAAAATCGTCTGAAAATAAGGACAAATCTAAACATGATAAAGAAACTCGAAAAATCGGGGATGAAAATGTAGATATTACTAAACCAAAATCCGGCGAAGAGAAAGATAAGAAGAAAAAGAAAAGGGCTAGTGATAAAAATAGACAATTGAAGGAAAATGTTCTTAGCAGTAGTGAAAATAAAGATAAAGCTAAAGAGAAGAGTTCTAAGAAAGAAGAGCCAGTGGATATTTCTTGGAAGAAACCTTCTAAAAGCACAAAAGATCGAAACTATCGCGATAAAGGTAAAGTTGATTCCTCACCGACTAAAGGGAAAGACTCGTCAAAACGAGTTAACGATCCTAAGGAGAGCTCATCGAAAAAGGACAAAAAAAAGAAAGAGAAAAGGAAAGACATGGAAAGGTATGATGTTCGCAAAGTGGTAAGTGATAAGAAACGCAAACGTAGAGATGAGTTTGGTCGTGACCTGGCGTCAAGAGATCGCTCGTTTACTAGGTCACGTTCTAGGTCTAGAGCTAGATCTAACGATAGGTTGCGGAATAGGTCTCGGTCAGTGAATCGTTCGAGGGGTAGATCACCCGTGAGAGCGAGAGTGCGATCAAGGAGCAGATCTCGAACGAGGTCGAGGTCACGACAGAGGAACAGATCCAGAAGTAGGTCGAGGAACAAATCTATAAAGAAATCTAAGGAAAGAATCAGAAGGAGCAGATCAAGAGAGAAGGTCAGAGGAAGGTTAAGTCGAGAAAGGAGTCGAAGCAGACCTAAACGGTCACGATCTCGTTCGCTCAGTAGGTCGATTACTCGAGCCCGTATTAGATCACGAACAAGAACCCCGGTAAGGTCAAAAGATAGGAAGGATCGAACAAGAGAACAAACTATTTCTCTCAGAAGAGAAAGAGGTCGAGATAGACGTTCATGGTCTCACACTTGGACTCCTTCGGTCTCCCGTTCTAGGACACGCTCAGGGTCACGTTCTATGTCCTATTCTTCTTATTCTCAGTCACGTTCACCATCAGTAAGGCATTTCAATCACCGCTCATACTCGAGGTCGTTTTCACGTTCGTGGTCACGAGAGCGCCATGAAAGGATCCCGCTTATCAATAAAAAGACTGGGAACATTTCTAAAGCTGCGAAAAAATTAACTGTAATTGTGTCAAACAATAAGGATGACGATCGTCAAAGGAAGAAGGATAAAAAGAGAAAAGACAGCAAAAAAACTAAAGATCTTGTGGGAGAAAAGAAGAAAAAAAGAAAAGAAAAGTCACCGGCGCCTTCAAAGGAAGTGTTTACATCAGGTGATAATATTCTTGTAAGTGTTAATTTTAATAAATCCAATAAAAATACAGCCGGTAAAGATCCGATAACTGCAGCCGCTGTTTCCACAACTAACAAAGAAACTTCTAAAAGAAAGCATGACGGCACATTTGATGGCGAACCTCCAAAAAGAAAAAAAGATAAAGTAAATAAAGACAAGTCTCCTCGTTTGAAAGCTCCCACCGTTGGCGTGGATGGTAAACCAAGCTCTGAAAAGAAAAAAGGGAAGAAACTTCTCAAACCAAGCCCCAGGATAGCTGCTATGATGAACAGGAAACCTGTGGCTATAATCGATCTTGATCAGTCGCCATTTCACGAGCAGACTCCCTCGCCGACCGATCTGATTGTTCTCAGTGACAGTGAAGATGATGCAATAGCTAAAGAGCAAGATATTAGAGAAGCAATGAATGACATGATGATTAATCGTCGAGGTGCTAGCCCCCCTCAAAACAAAACTGGGATGACCAGCTCTGTGACCTCGGCACCTAGAACTCCTGAACTTCAATCTCCGCCAATGATGAACTACTTGGTTACAAGCACCGGCCCTAAAACCCCCCCGGAGCCGCAAGTCAAGTTCTCGATAGCTCCATCCAAACCACAACTAAGGTCTATAAACAACCCGTTGGGAGAAGAAGATGAAGAAATGATGAACGAACAAGCGGCGATAGATAGGTTGGACCAAAGAATCGCAGAAGAGTTAGGGAGAGGGTTAGTTGAAATAGGTCACAAAGGGCCTAACACACCGCCAGAACCTCGAGGCCCTTCAACTCCAAGGTCACCAGATGTCTACGACCCATTTGATCCGACCAAGTCGGGGACTCCCTCTCCTGCCGGAGCCGAGAATGAACCTCCGAGCCCTGATAAAGATATTATGCAACAGACTGGACCACAAGAGTTAGAGTTGGATGATCAGCCCAGCAAATCACTTGAGCCACACTCTATAACTCCCGACCCCGAACCTACGGAACAAATACAAGAAGAAACTAACCAATCTCCAAACAAACCAGAGTCTGTTCTATTACAATCTCCTTCGTTATTAGCCGACACATCTCATTCACAAACTGCCCAGAGTGAGGTTGAAATATCGGTGTTAGTTGATTCTTCGGAGGAAAAACTGAAACAAAAGATATCACTGGCTCCTCCCCCAGTTTCTTCGGAAGAGAGCATCTCCCCTCAACAACCGAAATCTCAGGTTACACCAGTGAAACAACAACAACTTTTCCCATCTGTGACTGTAAAACAAATTCCACAAGCGACGTCGACTCCGAGTCATACATCTGGTGTCATGCCTGGTTTCCCGACACTTACGCCGTCAAACATAATCAGCATGCTTAAATCTCAGACCCCGAGTGTCGGCCGTGTGAATCTGTTCAGCCAGCCGCCTTCGCACCATCACCTACTCGGTTCCCCTGTTGTATCGCAACGCTCCGCAAATATCTCTAAATCTTCTCAGTCCAGGCCGACGGTTCAGAACGGTGACCAAACACAACATTCGTCGAAACCGCCTCAAGAGACCAGCACTGATGTTGTAGATATGGATCTTGAGTCTCCATATTCTCCAGCCTCCAGTGAAGGAGACGATTTGTTCGAACCTCCGCCCGAATTGAGCAAGTCTGCCCCGGCCACGTACAGATCACAAGGGAGCAAGAACAAACTCTCTCTTCCGCTCCCGGCGGCCGCCCGCAAGTCTCCGAGTAAACCGACACAGGACAAGTTTGACTCCATCTTTGGAGTTTCACCGCTTCGCCTGAACAAATCCACGAACAAGGCGTCTGGCCGCCAGTTGAAGTCATTCCATGGCGGGAAGACAAAACAAAAGGCAGGAAAATGTAAGTACTAATGCATTATTATGTTTCTAGCATATTTATCCACCCTAGCTAATCAGTAATAGGTAAAAGTACAAAGTAGTCCAAAGTTAAAATAAGTAGCTGTATTGATATTTTACCATTATGGATAAAATAAACAAACATTAGTTTGTCAAGGTTCGTCTAGTTTTAAATAACCTGCTCAAGACTAATTAGCAATGATGAAAACATCTTTAGTTACATATCATTATAACAACTACATTCTGTTCTCCTAAGTACAAAATTGACTTTGGCTTATCTAAGGACACAATTGTAGCTAGATTACATTCTGGATTTATAAAGGTCTTGTTTGAGAAAAATGTGGCTTATTTTTGGGTCGATATGATAGTGCCAACTAAGACAAAACTATCCTTTTTTCAAATCATCCAAATAGAAAAGGAGACATAGATACAGTAGACCCATGACTTCTTTGATGCTGACTGGCAGTTGAAGGCTTTGAAAAGCTACCAGACCAAATTATGTATCCCTGCGCCGAACCATATGATCTGCAAAAAAACGTATGTTTAGCAGCTGTCTCTTCTGACAGTCAAAATNGGACCCACAGCATTAACAAACATTTAAATTTACCTTCATACAAGTCCGTAATGTATGATGATAATAATAGGGTATAGGAACTATAACCCGCATACTAACAATAAACACTAGACCTAGACTGTTCGCCATCGGCGACTCCCCAATCACTTATGAATAAATAACCAACAAAGTTCAGATCTATGGAAATTCAACCCCCCAATAATGACAGTAACAAGACTGTCCCACACGATTTTACCCAAATACCCAAAAGGTACAATATAACTAAACATCCCGCACACCAAACGTGGCGGTGTTAACAGTCCCTAAACGATCCGTGAAGCGGATGAGATACGTTTGCAAGAATAGTAATATCTCTAAGCCCAAACTGCGCTGTCATGACCTCTACAACATCACAGTTCTAATATATAATAAATTAAGCTAAATCATAAGTAAATATCCTCCAAAACGTAACTTAGAATTCGTCGATAACCAAACAGAATTTTGATACAAGTAAACTAAATCTAAATCGACACTAAGTGTCTCACCTAGAGAATGCGGAGAAATGTGTGTCATGGCTATAGAGTCCTGCCATTATATACACCAAGGTATAGTCACGTGTTCTCACAGCGCGGGAAGCAAGGCAGGGAAAAGGGAATAGGGGAGTGCACTGTTCCGGAACACACACATGTATTGGACGGGATTTCAAATCTCGCGCTACTCGACTGGCCGTTAACTTCACAGCACTGTCGCTGGCACGTACGGGCCAGCGCATGTCGATCGTCTCTTATTCACTCTCGGGTTGGGGCAGCTTAGAGGCGTAACTTCGGTGACAGTTACTCGTCTCACTTGAAAACAATCTGGGTGGTGAGGTGATATGTTTGTGTGGAGCCTCGTAGAGCAGCCAAATGGAGGCAGAGTTGGTGAGTCAATGCGATCATTTTCCTTCCATGTTGTGACTCGGTCACATTAGGTATATACCTAAATGTTGACTGTCAGAAGTCAGCTGTGAGCTGTCAGTCAGCACCAAAGAAGCCATGGGGTTACTGTACATATTAGGGATGGATCGATACCACTATTTTATGAATTTGAATCTTCATTGTGCCTAAATATCCTGATTTATAATTTGAATCTTAGAAAAAATGGTAAACACAAGAGGTTTCTTTTACTACCACCATCATCATCATCAACTGTTTCCCACCTGTGGCAGGGTTTGTTTAATAAACCGCCTCCCTCTCCCTCTGTCCTTCCACCATTCTTCCTCCTGCACTCTCTTACACTCTCCTCCTCTCACTTGCTAATCTTTGTTTCTCTAACTATATCAATTACTAAGTTGGTGGAGAAAATAGAAATACAATAACATTTTTATCATAATGCTTTCACTATTATATTAAACTCTTCAGAAATTTGGATGAGAAACCCACATCTGATATTTTGTTGAATCTCATAGACCCTTAAAGATTGATGGTACTAGGCCGGTTATCCACATGGCGGATCTTTCCGTTGCGGAGAGTTTACGGTCTCCGCCGTTCCAACAGTGGCGCTAAGAGGTACATTGGTGCTTACACATCGGGCGGAAAAATAAACTCTCGGTAAATTTGCCGTTGACGGTAGTTGTGCAGCCGCCCAATGCTACTACATTCGACGGTAGTTTTGACTTTGTCGTCCAATCAGTGGTGTGTGTGTGTGTGATCAAATGCACGCTTACACACCCAACGAGTTTTCAGTCGTTCAGAATCGTTCTAGTGTTGTTGTGTTGCTCCATTTTGTGTCATCCTCCCTCAACTCTTCAAATAATATGGGAACAAACGTTTATCTTCAAGATTTTTTTTTGCGATTTTCTTTTCGGAAATGGTTTGTTCAAGAACAGAAGCATGTTGGTTAAGTTTTACTTTTCATACACACATCTATAATTGTAACAATGATCAAATATCATTAATTTTGACATTTTTTTAATAGAAAACTGTCGGCTGCATGACAAAAAATAAGAAAATATAACACCTAATAAACATTAATACATCATCTTAGAAGAGGTGTTGAAAATATTACTATAAAAATGTCCGTCATTCTTAAGAAAAGTTCGTATGATTGCTACGCAAGATCTGTCCTGTAGCTGGTGCCATCTACATTTTCCTTTCCCGTGATCCGTCTGTTCTTGTTGGCACGGAACGATACTTTGGTCGGTTATTAAACCACGCCTATCCCCCTCCCACAAGATAGGTTTTAGACTTGCATTCGACAGGGCCAAGGGACTTGAGATAATTTTGCTGCACAACAAAGTGAACCAATCTTTTGGCAGGAGACGTAATTTAGAGTCAGTTTATCAGTTGTAATCATGAGCTCTTCGAGTGAAGAAGTGGGGATGGCGTTCTATTAATTGTATTGGTATTTGAATATCATGAAAGGGAACAGAAGGAAGTATTGGCTGCATCCGTTTAATTTAATTAATGTGTGACGCAGTTCCGAAGTATTTTCAAGAGAACTATCTCAACACAAAATAAAATTTAAAGAATTTTATATAATGAGTCCCGGGGGCTTCCAATTCTTATTGCAGCTAATGAATCTTCCCTTAGTTAGAGAAATTAAGAATGTTCCTTCAACTTGGCTTGACCTGGGCATGTCGGCACCTTGAAATATCTTACGGTGCTTGACGAAGAGACTAGTAGTGTGTGTCACTTTGATACACATGTCTTAAGATAGAGGCTGCATCGTACTGGTGTTTACCTGTTTTCTCACTTCCGTACAGTTTGACCACGTACAAGCGATACTTACCTTACGAGATGTATCATATCGTCCCTGTGTGCATTCCACCTATATTCCATTCACGGTAGGAATTACTCTCTGAAAGGTATTTTCTCCTACCAATATCCTACTATATAGTAGATTTATGGTAGGGAAAAAGGCCTTTCAGAAGTCAATTCCTACCGTGAATGGAATATAAATGTTTTTTTGTCATTCAAAATTATATACACATCAAAATGAAACTATTATTTTTTGTGTGTGTGTACATGTGCATATGCACAAACATGTGTGTGCGTGCGCAGGCCGGATAGTAGTATAAAATTAATATTGCAGACAGGCGGGAGGTCAAATATGTGTCTGTAAAATCTTTTGTAGCATATATCCAGGACTATTTTATACGTGCCCAAATAAAAAGTTAAATGAACTAAGATGATATTTTTTCTTAGCAGGGGGCAAAAAAGAAATCGCAATAAAGATGGACGAAGATCAGCTGCAGATCTTGGAGGAGCTGCCCAGTTCTGCCGTGGAACTGCAGGTGAAGGACAAGGTACATATTTCTAGTCATCCGGGCGGGCGTTTTGAGAGGAAACATCAATTGGGTTTCTTTAGATGACAATAAATGTGACTCTTACATATTTGTTTATTGAAAGGGGAAATATATTTGTCATTTGTTTTTTTATAAATTAATTAATAAAAGTGATTCAGTATATTGTGTATTTTGGCAGTTAGAAAAGAATTCAGGGACAATAAAATCTTCGTGGCTATGGTTTTATGAATTTAATTTAAATTTAATCAGTGTACTTAACTCATAACTTGACCCATTGATGTTTTCTCTTAAATGTATAAAATAATTTGATTCATGAATGCTCTAGTAATAATCTGAATGGAATTGAAACTAATTCTACATCAAATGTATTCAATTTAGTCACCATCATCGTATGTTTCCGGCTCTGTGGGCTGTCTGACACAGCCTCTTGTATTCCTGTCGATCTCTCCAAACCCCCCTCTCGGCCATGTGTCTACATTCCGCTCCTTTAGCTTCCGTGTCATTCTGCACTTGGTCCATCCATCTTGTCCGTGGTCTTCTAACCTTCTCTTTGTTCTGTAAGGCTTTCTCAGCCATTTTGTCTTCCTGTATTCTCATCACATGCCCTAACCACTGCAACCTTTTCCTCTTCAACGTCTCCTTTAGGAAATCCCTATTTTTCTCCTTGTTACGTTTTCAATTCCTCTGGGAACCTCATGTCTGCCGCCTGCTATCTATTTAAAACTCTCCTGATCCATGTTTAGGTTTCAGAGCTATACGCTAATAATGGTTGAAAAGATGGCTTACGGAATAAAGTTTTGGCCTCTTTTACTATGGTCCATAGCCAAATTATATCCTAAATAAGGGTCTCTGAACCTTTGATAATATGAGATCAATGCTGTGAACGACGCTGGCAATTTTAGCAGATATTTCGCGCATCGATCTGAGCGATGTTGGCACCCAGAGGGTTAAAACTATTTAAAAATAGACATCCCTCTGATTGTATAAATAAAATTAGCTTACATCAATGTGACTACTTGTTTTATCAAGTAGGATTAAAGTTATTACAATACATTTTATTTTAGTGTAGCAACTTTTAGGAGTGTAACAATCCTGATAAACGGAGCTCAATAGTTTGTTTTGCGTTATTTCATACGCCAACTCTTATATTTTACACCAGTTTTCTTCACAGCATCAGATAATTTTAAATTACTTTAATCTTTAAATGAGGGTTTAAGACTAAGCTAATCTCTATTTATTACAGTGTTTGTACTTTTGTGATTTATTGCACCATAACCCACCTCGGTGGCGTAGTTGGCTAACGCGCTAGTCGTGTTGAGCTTGACTGCTAAGGACCGGGAGATCGAGGTTCGAATCTCGGTCGGGGGAACTGAGGGTGGGTTTTCCTAAAATGGTTTTCCACTCTCCCTCCACGCAAATGCGGGCTCACTTCATCTAATTTAACCTTCCCAATTCCTGATCCATTAGCGTAATTATTACTTAAAGCTTATAACCCGAACGGGTAGTAAGACGCGGTGCTAAATAATAATAATAATAAATATTGCACCATAATATCACCACACTAACCAAAATTGTAAATCTAGTAAATAATGTGAGTGTTTGTTGTGTCAGTTCTTGAAGAAGCTGAATCGTCAAGAGCGGGTGGTTGAGGAAGTGAAGCTGTCCTTGAAGCCCCACTACACCAAGAAACACATCACCAAGGAGGAGTACAAAGACATCTTGCGACGCTCCGTGCCCAAGGTACGATACACGTTTTCAATAAACACCCGAGCTGGACATATCTATGGTATCACAAGTTCCGCTGTTCTGCTCTTAGTAGTCGTTGTAGTAATTAAGTTTTTAAATTATTATTTGCACACACTGGGAAAATGCATATTACTTTTTGTAGAAATCTTAGAAAAACTAGTGAATTCTAAAACTTATAAAATAAATCAACCTTTTATTAAGCTTTACCTTTCTTGGTCTCGAAAGTCAACACACAATTGCAAATCATTGTAATCACGGTACTGTCTGTTTGGAGGGTGCCACATTTCAATTAATTAATTAATTATTTAAATTACACCTTGACACAGGAATCAGATCAGAACCGATACCCGCTTTGGTGGGCGCATGGTTTAAGGCGCTACTTTCGCGGTAGACTAAACAGCCGATGTCAGAGAGATCAAGGTTTGAATCTCGGTCGGTTTTGCTGAAGGTGGTTTTCCAATCTCCTTCCACGCAAATGTGGCTACACTTACTCTATGACCTTCATAATCCCTCATACCATTAATGTAATTAGTACATATGTGAATAACCCGAACGGGTAGTAAGACGCGGTGCTAATAATAATAATAATAATAATAATCTATGACCGTAATAATATTTATTGGTTTAAGAACTGAACTTTATCTTATTTCTCTCACTTTGGTTTAGTAAGATGTAACCTCTTGTCACACACGACACATGTGCTTATGGTTTAATGTCTGTGTCACTAGATCTGTCACAACAAGTCGGGCGAGATCAACCCTGTCAAGATCAGCGGGCTTGTGGAGGCCTACGTCAAGAAGTACCGGTACATAAAGAAGAAGAATTCCAGTTCCAAGACTACGGGGGGAGCCAAGCCTAAACTGTGAGTCACTCTTTGTTCTTACTAACCCGCGTACTCTCTTGCGCTCGTAGACAAATTGTTGTAATGTTTACACTCTACACCAAGTTTTATACAACAGCTATTATCTAGTTAGGTAGTAATCGTAAAAAAATTTCTCGCAAATTTAAAATTATTATTTGCATTCCAAATTTTGATGATTTTTACTTCAAATTAATAATTCCCAAAAATTTGCGGCTTTAAGTAAGTTGTGTTGTATTTATTTGATATGGAATGTTTTACCAAGTAGAAGCAATAATGTGTAACACACTTCAGTAACCAAACAATCGGTAAGAGTAATGGACATGAGAAGATTGTTGGGTTTAGCCCTTGGTATAAACAAACTTTTAACTTTACGTTACAAGAAATGAAGAGAGAAATGTATTTATATCCAGGCCTAAATTAACTAATCTTTCAAGTTGGCTTCCTTCCCTTTGTTTTACATTACATTGATCAACATTGTTTCTACTGTTTTCATATATTTCTATATCATTAGGGACTTACTTGAAATTATTAAACGTTGTTGCAGTCTTGCAGTTAAGGATGTAATTTTTACAGATTTCTCAAATGTTTTTGGAGATTTTAAATTTATAAAACCAATCACAGGATATTTGAGTATTTTCACGGATATTTAAACTTTTTTTTTAAGGCCAACATTAAAATTCATGATTCTTACTTTTACCCACTACGATACTTTAATTTTGGTTTCGGGAGGGACTCATCTTAGATTCAGATAAATATAGTATAACATAATACCTAAAAACAAGTGAAAAGAGGTTTTCTTATTTTAATATATAAAACATTGGTGGTCATGTGGTCTGATGTGTCACTCCCGTGCGGAACTGTAATTGCTGGTAACGGAAAGATCGGGGTTTGAGCCCTGGCTGGATGTACTGACTGTGGTTTTCCCAAATTGGTATCCATCCATATTTTCTCCATACAAATATGGGTACACTTGCTATGAATTTATACTTTCCTCATCCCCATCTCGTTAGCGTAATTGGTGTTTATGTATAGTGGGAACCAAAACGGGGGAGGGTAGTAAAACACTTCCAACGAAATGAAAGAGGGAACAGGCATATTGGAGTTCGTCGAGAGGGAGTGTGGATTGCGAGACTTAGCTTCCTAAAAGAAGAAACCTAACCAAGCAATATGTAAACTACCGAAATTAATGTCATATCAATTTGGTGTTTTGTTTTAATAGTACAGCTTATTTTATGGCGTATTGCTTAAGAAGGAAGGAAGAGTAAAAGGATCAGTAAAATTACCCTTAAACAAATAAATATACATTTTTATTTCTTGTATCATAATTATAAAACATATATATTTAGTATAGTTTTAATCCCAAGTGGTAAAATAGTTTTGGACCTAGGCCAAGATACAGACACACAGAAAGACGATATCATGAAAATTACTTTTGCGGTTTCAACGAGTCATGAAATATTATTTATCAAAATCTCAAGCTCGATTTTTTTTGACATTCACAATTATTCTCTCTACAAGGGGTCAAGAGAAAGTAAAAATGTCTCCAAAATTGTAATATATAGGGTTTTATTTATTTGATTGGATATTTTTTAAATCCATGCATTTTGAATACCCATCATGATTGAAGGGTTTTGAGGAGATCATATAAATATAACTATCATTAACATCTCTGTTTTTTTCGAGAAGGAAATTTCAACTTTGCTTAAAAAATATCAAGTGTCCACAAAGTGTAAAAAGGCATTCACTTAGAAATAAATTTGGCAAAAACGAGATGTGTTTTGTAACACACTAGAGGAGGTGTTTTTTCAGTGTCCTTGGGGCCTTTATAATGAGAGTCTGTTAGTCTTTCAATCCTTATCCCTAAAACACAGGCTTTAACCTGAGTGCAGGGTGTCTACCATCCGGGAAAATCAAGGAAAACGGGAATTAGCCAGGAATTTGAAGTGATCGGGAAAAAACGGGAATAAGCCGGGAATTTGGTAAATTACAATAAAAATCCGGGAAAATGATATTTTACTCAAAATATGAAATACAATAATCATTAAATCAGTAAATGATGTCATTTTTTTGTTTGTAGCTGTGTAATATATTTTTAATTCCTAGTAAACAATTTTGATACAAATTTTTTTAAATATTCAAATTTTAAAACTTATTATTATTATTCATAAAAATATTAATAGAAAAACGAGTGGAGAAGGGTGAGAGGGGTGGAGTTAAAAGGATGTGACATACATTTTAGTGGGGAATTTTAGGAAATTATCAGGGGAAATCAGGGGATTTCATTGGTCAAGTTGAGTAGACACCATGTGAGTGTTAAATATTTTCTTTTTGCGTCCCATGTCCTCTCTATTTTCTGTGACCCCCTTCGGTGGCCGCATCGTATAACTCTCAAAATAGACTAGACTGCTGATGGCGGGGAGATCGGGGTTTGAATCCCGGTCAATTGTATTATGGGTGGGTTTTTTCCTTAATAGTTTTTCACACTCCCTACTCTCAAATGTGGGTGCACTTCCTCTAAAATTCAATCTTCCTCATCCTTAACACATAAGCTTAATTAGTACATATGCTTATATTCCAAGAAGAGATTGATTGGGTGAGAAATATCAAAGTTTCTAGTATAAATTTCACTATAATTCACTTAACACAAATTCTACTAAGTATGAAATTATTCATATCTTATTCTTGAAACTATAAAATGGATGTTTATTTTTGGTACCATAAAAATAAATTATTGTATGATATAATCAGGAAAGTTTTGATATCTAACTCATATGAGAGACAAATCAATAATAAAGCAAATATAATTATACAAGTACATCAACTAAACAATTAAAGTCAAATAGTAAATAATAGCCCATAGCTATTATTTGTCTTTTTTTTTTAATTCCGGTATTCCACCACCTGTCCACCATTTTTAAGTAACAGTCTACCATTACTGGTGTATTCCTACACAAGTCGGCTGTTTGATTACACGTCAGGGCCAATTTGATTATGTTATGATCTTGTATTACAGTTATTTTAAATAATATTGATAATTCTTTCAAGTGAAAGTGTGATGTTATTAGATAATTACAGTATCAAAAATGTAAATATAATAATCATTTGTGTGCCATTTGCGCGCAACATATCTTGCCGGGCGCTTTTCTTAACGTTTCTTGCGTTCGGTTTGTCAGCTGATATAAACTACATAAAATATTTGAATAGGTATATGGTTATTTGTTTAATACGGCCCATTGTGGTGGCCAGGTAGACGAGGGCTGGTTCAATCCCAGGTGAGGATTAAAACATTTGGCACTAGGAGTTTGGTTTCAGCCCCTGTTAATTATCCTCTGGAGTGTGATTAGGACATTCAGATGTTTTAAATGTTGGTATTGCTATGTGTACTTCCCCCTGATTCATCATAATTATCGGTCAAAATTAAATATAGGTGTGTAGGACAGGAAGTCCATGTAGATTCCGTAGCTCTACTTGGAAGGATTGCTTATATCGAGTCTCGGAGGTTAGTTAAATAACACCTGCTTTGGTGCTCACAGTCTTACATTATACTTGATTTCCAGTGCTGGGGAAAACTAGGTCTTAACCCCACCCAGCCAAGTGTATTAACTGCTTTTCCCCGAGATGGTTTCTCACTCCATTTCTTGGCAATATGGCTAGAGGTTGACCATGGTTACTTAGATTATGTTGTTGCCTGTCTCGTGATTCAACAATCCAGTTAACAAGGTCAGCCAGACTTGCAATAATTAAAATATGAGATTCTTAGAGGAAGTTGTATAAATTCTCATCCCTTACCATTTGTTTTTGTTGTTATCTCGTGGTTACTATTAGGGGATTGTGTCTTGGGCTTCCCACACCCTTTGGAATACAATTCATCGATGTAGTATACAAATTTAAAATCCGTGATTATTCATTTAATAATCTTGAAGAATATATTAGATTTGCAAGTGAATCGAGTGAATAATTAATTTATGCCTGTGATCGTCTCAGAAAGTGTATAAATGTATAAACTATACCTTTCTCAATCACTTGAGATTTTTTTATAAATGTTGTAATTATCAACAACACAAATGATGAACTTCAAATCTTTCTATCTCTATCTCTCTCTCTCTCACACACACACACACACACACACACACACACAGTAAACTCCCGATCCTCTGCTTTGCGGTTGAAACGCTGCATCGCCAACCGTAGGAGATATGTTTTTGAATAACTTGATGATGGAGAATACAGAGCTACCGATTGTTGCACTTAGTAAATCCCCAGGGAAGAGATAACGGCCAAAGAGACAAAAGGTTTATGCAAGGGGGGCCGCACTGGAAGAAGCTGCAATGAAGTAGAAGACTGTACATTGATTTAAAGTTGTTTATCATCATCATTATCTTAGTGCGTGAAAAATAATGATGTGTTCATAGACGCAGTAACAGTAGGTAAATGCTAGTTTGAATTGATTGTGCTACACTCTCTTGTTTTACTAAATATGTAGATTATCCGCACCTCTCATCCCCTCTATTAGCGTGGATAATCAGGAGTTAACTCTGACATATGGGAAGAATGCAAATTAAGAGTAAAAGAAAGACTGCAGTGCATACAAAGATAAGAGCTATACTAGATAATTGTCTTTTAAGTTTCTCTCACATACGGAAGAATAACTTTCATAAGAAAATCATCAGCACATGAATGAAACGTTACAAAACAAAAATGTATAAATGATCTTCATTTATTACTATGGACCTTAGGTGAACTCGTTTCACACTGCTGCCACCACACACACACACACACACACCATTTCTCAATCTAGATATATTGCTATCAGAATTCAACATAGTATTCATGTGTATCTTGGGTTGTTTACAAATTTCTCTTATAGAATCACTTTTAGGAGGACCATATTTTGTAAGGCTATTAGTTGAAGTTTCAGTAGCTCATTCATATAAGTTCGTCTAGATATTTAAAAAAAAAAAATTAAGAATCAAAACTTTCAACATTACTCTACCAGTAGAGACATGTAACATTTGCATTTGCAATAAAACAAATTTGTTTGCAAATTCTTTTGTTTTTACATGAGTAACACGAATTTAAGGTTTTTTTAATAAATACAATTTCCTTGCAGTTTGCGTAAATACAACATCCAGTATAATAATCAACGTGGTAACATCGGTGATAGCACTATGCCAGGGCTTCCGTTTGTACGGATAGTATCCGTTTTTTCTGTTTTTAAACGTATAAAAGGGATCACAGAATTTACAAGTATTTTCATTGATATAGGTGTTTTATGTTGTTTTTTAGGTTAACATTAAAAATCGCAATTTCTCCTTTTACACATTTCATTACTTAAGTTTTGATAAATTGCTTCTTTGTTTTTAGCTCTTAAAATATTTCATGCTAGTTCCAAACAAGGACATTAATATATAAGGCACTTGCAGTCATGTTTGGCAAAATTAGATCTTATTTATTTTTATTCTCTTCTTATTTGATAGTTATTTAGTCTTGTATCCAATACTATCATTGTTTGGTCCAAGCATAAATTGATTATCCATTATTCCGATATTTATATTTGATATTTCTCCAAACGTAAATAAATAGTTAAATGCACAAAATGAATGAAAAATGTAGACAGTCATATCTTAGGGTTTTTTTTAATGAATACTAATTTGACTCATATTTAAGTAAATAATATCATTCCTTTTTAAGAAAAACACCACCACTTTCCCTTAAAAACTAACCTCACCTTTTGCATGTTTTTATCGATGAAATAACTTAGTATGAGACTCGATAGAAAATTACTATACCTAGAACATTGATATTTGTTCATTTTCTCGGAGGTTAGGATAAAATTTATTTAATTTTGTTAACCTGAAACCTTTTTATGGTTACTATTTATATAAATTTTTGTGGAATGCCATCTTCTCAAATTCTAATATAAAGCTAGTTTTAACTATAAAAAAATGTATGATACATTGATGAATTTGTATTCCTTCGATTGTTAAATTCCCTTAAAGGAAACCTCGGCAGGTTACATGATGGCCCTATTTTCTAAGCTACTCCATAGTGTAATCTTTCAAGGTGAAATAAGTACTTTTTATATATTTTTGGTGACCTGGTGGTCTAGGGGTAAGGTGTCAGACTCTTATGCTAGCGGCCGGGGTTCAATCCTCGGTCCCGGCAAAGATTTATCTGATTACCAAACCCTTCCTTCACCTCTGACAAGACATCTTGTGAATGTGAGGAATGCCAGGTCTCCACCGTGGTTCGGATTCCACGTTAAACTGTAGGTCCTCCATTTCATCTCACAATTACCCTACCATTACACATTAGCGTAAGTGCGTATAACCCAAACGGGTAGTAAGACGCGGTGCTAATAACAATAATAATAATAATATTTATTTTTAGCACTGCGTCTTATGAGACTACTATTGCTGAAACCTTTTTAAATTCATTTTAGAGGTACTTGATGCCATTAAAATGGTTTAAAAAACATCCAGGACCACATTTTTTTTTTAATAAGAATTCATCAATGTTATTTCTTTCCTATTTTACTGTAAGCCTTATATAAAATTGACTATTCTTGAACCCTTCAGAACATTGAGAAAATATATCATTACATGTGTAGCTTGATTGAGTAAATTGTAAGATAGTGACACTCTACGATCAGTCAAGGTAAGCTCCTCCTAGTGAACAGAGTGCTTACATCTTCATTTGGCTCAGAGGGGGACAGACGATGATAAAACAAATTTAATCGCAATTTAAAATCCTTTGATGTCACCTCTTGATGGCAACCATATTGTCGGCTATATCAGGGTGTCTACCATCCGGGAAAATCAGGGAAAAAACGGGAATTAGCCGGGAATTTGAAGTGATCGGGAAAAAACGGGAATAAGCCAGGAAAATGATATTTTACTCAAAATATGAAATACAATAATCATTAAATCAGTAAATTATGTCATTTTTTGTCTGTAGCTGTGTAATATATTTTTAATTCCTAGTAAACCATTTTAATACAAATTTTTAAAAATATTCAAATTTTAAAACTTATTATTATTCATAAAAAATATTAATAGAAAAACGAGTGGAGAAGGGAGTTGGGGGGGGGGNAGTTAGAAGGATGTGACATACTTTTTTAGTCGGGAATTTTAGGAAATGATCAGGGAAAAATTCGGGGATTTCATTGGTCAAGTTGAGTAGACACCATGTATATATATCGCGTGTATATTTGTTGTCCTCCGTGACTCTTAGATAGTGTTTTCAATAGAGCAAGATGTTATTGGTACTTTCTCATTCCCCTACAGAAGTAAAACAACGCTTTGGAGCTGATCCCTGGTCAAGTAGCCGGTAAGTTAAAACCTTCAACGCTCTCTCGTCAAGTTTCGTCGTAGTCTTCGAGCGTTGTACCGTTACAGTAGTGCTCAAGACAACAAGACAGTCTCGTCCTCTTTGTTGATTGAGACTTGACTATTGAAGTATAGTGTTTGTGTGTGTGTTTTTTTTTTATAAAAACTGTTTCACAGATGTACATATTAGAATCAAATTAATTTTCCTCAGCAAACAAAAGTCCTTGAATGTTAAAAGGTTGAACTATACACTCCCCAAAGCAAAGGATCTTTGGTAATTTTTATACATCTATAACAAAAAGTAAGAATTTGATATTTAAGTATTTAATACTTGACACAAAATAGGTTTATCTACTATAAACCACTTTGTCATTCTCAAAATTACAGCAGCTCTTCAGTTAATTTTGAAATAATTGGTATTTTTGACCATTAAAATGACCTGGTTTTCTATTCCTTATCATCAACATTTTCCAGCCTAACTTCTGTTTAGTAAAATTCGTCCATCTTCCTCCATTATTCTCCTTTCCCTTACACTCGTGCTGTTATCTACTCGTTCCTTCTCTTAGCCTCCCTTGCGGTCTTCTCCATCATTCACTCCCCAACTCTTTCCCGGATAACTTCATTCCCGTGACTTCCACTTTCTCAGTCTCTCTAACATTCACTGTACGTGTGTCTGCTGCACGTGTAACTATGGGTAAAAAGTATGTCCTGTAAAGCACTCTTACCTCTCTTCTCTATAGCAGGTCTCTTACACACCTATATAACAACTTCCTCCTGCTGCCCTCTTCTTATTAGATCTTCTATTCTCCCACCTTTATCAGATCTACTCCATCCAACTTTATAGCTTTATTAGTCCTTATATTCTTCCTTGTCATTATCATCACTTCACACTTTGTTGTGATACATTTTACTCCACATTCTATTCTTGCAGTTGTTCCTGTACTTCCTCTTCCTTCTCCTCCTATAGTTTGTTTGCCACTATGTCCATGACCATTTCCTTTACCATTGCAAATAGTAATGTTGACAGGGTACTTCACTGCTTCACTCCATTTTTTTTTTTATCTGGAACACCTCTCTTCACCCCTTCTTTGTCTTAAACACAGCTCACTTTATCCACGCTATCATATATACCTTCTTTGCATCTGTTGTTGCATGTCAACGATCAAGTCTATCGTAGACCTATGTTCTCTAAATCCATATTGTTCCTCTCTTCACCTTCCTTTAGTTCTCTTTCTAATTCTATTTTCTGACATCTTTTCATATATTTCTCTACAACGGCACATCAGGTTTATTATTATTATTCTCCTTTTTAAAAAATTGGTATTATAATCTCCTTCTCACAGTCATCTGGTACCTTTCCTTCCTTCCCTGTCACTTTCAGCCCCCCCCCCTCTTGCAATGTAGGACACATTGCCTCCTCTTCTACTAGCACTTCACTCTCATCCATTGTTTTAACTTCTTTCTGCTATTGGCCTGTCGTGATTTCATGTCTTATAATCTAACTTAAGAACAGGACAGGCACAACATCCAGTCCCCGGCCGTTAATTTATTACTGTGAAAGGGTAAACTCATCAATGAGAAATTGTTTTGACCATGTCGGGGAATCGAACCCTGGACCCTAGTTCAGTAGACTGAGCTACGGTGATGAATCGAATAAATACATATACTTTTTTTTAATGTGTGTCAAGTATTATACACAAGAATAGTAAAACTATATTCCTACTTAGTAATGTCCAAAAAATTATATAATAAAAATTACCTAGCTCCTTGGCTGTTGCTTTGTTTAGTCATGTCTTCAAAGTTATTTGGATGTATTCCCACAGAAACTATTATATTATTTTAACTATCAAGGTATTGGTTTCATATTTAGTTCAGATAGTCAACATTTGATATAATTTATATCAAACTGTTGATGATTAATACAACCATATACGCTCATTTTAAAACCTTACCAATTTTCCTTGATAATTGTTTAGTTTAAAATTAAATTAAAAAGTTTTTGAAGAAAAAATAATTACTTAACTACTTCATGACACGTCATATAACATTCAACAATTTATATGACTTTGTCAAATTCATTATTACTGCGTTTTAAAGTTTGTCCATATCTTTAAGTGTTACTTTGATTCTGATTCTTTCATTATTCTTACTAGAAATAAATAAATAATGTATTTTCTGGGTGAATTTGGGCAAAATGATAGTTGAGTTTGAGTTTAAAAGATAATTGTAAAACTTGGTGAATCCCTGCTACCAAAATTTCCCAATTTTTCTTGGCTCAAATACCATAATTATTATTGAGTAATATTTGTTGGAAGCATGTAAGGTAATAATAGTTCAGCTTAAACAAGTTACTTCAATTAATCCTTATCTGGGGGATTTTAAAAGCATATTTGTAGCGACACATTAATTTATTTTACACTCATATAATCACTAACGAAATGTTAACTTCTGTACAGTGAATTAAAATAGAATGTCCATGACTACTAGTTGGTCGTGTGAATAAAACGTGATTTTGGTTTTTTTTTTATTAAAAAGAGAAAACAAAGTGTGACAGAATTGTATTATCAGAACATTGAAACGCTTAGAGCGCTTCCTCTAGGTTATATCCTTCGTTATCTCTGTCTATGACTCTTAACAAACCACTGTATTTCATAAATTCAATTCCATGGAAATTTATTTGAAAAGAGTTTATTTTATTTAAAGGAAACCCAAGAATGAGTTTTCACTGAAAAGTAATCTATATTGTATTAAGTTATTTACAGTTTAAAATGTCATATTAATTGATAAAGATTGACCCTTTTTTTCCCCCTCTTTATTCTTGTATAATTTTTTTGAATTGTTTAATATACTATACTACTGGACTTGTCTAGTTATTTATCTTTTAAAAAGCCATTTCAGCTCCCATGTCATTCTCAGTATCTTAAACATACTTTTGTTTAAAACAAAATAATTAAAATTAACTACCCATAATTGTTTGTAATATTCAGGGCCTGCGACAAATCTTAGGGCCTGTTTCGACGAGAAATTTGGGCCTTTCTACCCCTTACCCACCTGCTTAATATATATATATATATATATATATAGGTAGAATTTTTTTTTTTTTTAACTTAAAAACCTGTTAAATATTACAGTTGTACTATGTTTGATAGCTGATACAGCTACAATAGCCTCACGGCTTCTTTGGTGCTGACTGACAGCTCACAGCTGACTTCTGACAGTCAACATCTAGGTATATACCTAAATTTTGACTGTCAGAAGTGACAGAGTTCTAAACACATGTTTTTGAAGATCATATGGTCCAGCGTAGGGATACATAATTTGGTCTGGTAACTTTTCAAAGCCATCAGCGCTCAGCTGTGAGCTGTCAGTCAGCACCAAAGAAGTGATGGGGCTGCTGTAGTAGTCGACTAACCAACAATGACTCTTTTTATGTAGACTATAGCATATTATAATATTTTCACTTTAACTGCAACTAAGTCTTTAATTACCTCACCAAAGTCATAACTGTGTGATTTGTTGTGTTCCATAAATATAGAAAGTGGGGCTAAACTGTTTAAGACCGTCTCGTAGCATCATAGCAAGCTTGCCGAGTGCTATCCGCACTTCTGTGAAAGTACCGTATAGTTGCAGATCAAGGGGGTCATAGACAGAGCTTGCAAAGTTTAAAAAAAGAATACTTACCAAACTATCTATTAGTTATTTTTATTCAAGACTACTAGATAAAAAATATTCCTTGAGGGCGGCTGACAGGGTCCCCTTTAGCTCGGGGCCCGGTACAATAGTTCCCCCCCCCCCCCCCCCCCCC
>CABFVX010001530.1:0-29476 GCA_902151425.1 Timema shepardi | reverse complement strand
ATTATTATTATTAGCACCGCGTCTTACTACCCGTTCGGGTTATACGCACTTACGCTAATGTGTAATGGTAGGGTGATTGTGAGATGAAATGAAGGACCTACAGTTTAACGTGGGATCCGAACCACGGTGGAGGCCTGGCATTCCTCACATTCACAAGATGTCTTGTCAGAGGTGAAGGAAGGGTTTGGTAATCAGATAAATCTGTGCCAGGACCGAGGATCGAACCCCGGCCGCCAGCATAGAAGTTTGACACCTTACCCCTAGACCGCCAGGTCACCTACAAATTAATAAAGCACATAGGAAAATGAAATGTGAAAAACACTCAGTTTAAATTGTTATATAGCAGCAGTGTCCACATAAATAATTTATTTTGTAATATGTTTGTGAAAGTGAGTAGTAAATAAAATTTCAATTCCATTTGAACATGATACAATTTTAAGTCATGTTTCCATTGGTAACTTGACCCATCAGTAATATTATATTGTAGTGTCATATTATGCTACACTCTTGGTTTTTAATAGTCTTTTTACTTTGATTATTTTTTCATCCAAACTACCATCACCCAAAATCAATCCTTGAGAATATCGTAGTTTATTCCATTTCCAGCTTTATTTGTTCGTGTTGTCCTAGCAGTTTTACTGGTATTGTTTTTGATGCGTCTGTTCCTCTCTCAAGCCAGATGGTACCGCTTGTTCCCAAGAGAACCTGGGCCCTGGCCAACACTGGAGTTGTTCCTCACATCTCTCCGTGTGGTTCTCTCTTCTTACGTGTGTTGCCTTGGGTTCTTGTACCTGTCCCAGACCTCGGGAATCCTAGAAGATCCGCAGCGTGTTTGTTTTATTCACTCCTATCATTATTTGACCCTCTTTGTCTCTGTTGTCATTCCAAGAAGTCTTATTTGTGTTTAAGTGATATACAAGTCGCGACTTTGCCAAAGTGTTTACATAAGGCACTATTTCACAATATGAAGTACACTTGGTGCCCTTGAAGCATGTGCTGTTGTAGGACCCTCCCATACCACATGGTATCGTGTAGCTACGTCTCGGTTAGTGGCGTAGCGGATAAGACCCTGGGTGGGTTGCAGATGCTTCAACTCCATCCATTCTTGCACATTCGGGAGAAAGTTGAACGTCTGTCTCTGTTTCTCACTACCCACCCATCTTTCCTGTCATAGATTCCATAGTGGCTCTTCTTTATGTCTCCAATAATGTCTTCTGCTCTTCCTATGTTGCCCTCTTTCATCCAGTACACTGCACCTCTGTTTCGCACTTATAAACCAAGCGGCCAGATACCCAGTCGATGTGGTTTAGTATTCTCCAGAGAGTCTAAGAAGAATGCCCCTCCGAGTCATCCTTGGCATCTCGGCCGTCCCCGTGCCCTTGTTCCATCGCCCACTATTGAAACAAGTATAACCTCATGTTATCTATTTGTTGTGTTCATTGGAGGATGAAACGTTCTATGTCCAATAGTGATAATCTGGCGCATGGGTCTCTTGGCTTTGTAGTTAAAATGAGATCTCACGGCATGTTTGTAACAGCTAACGAATACATGATCGAGCTCTGAGCTCTCAGGTAGAAATGATCTGTATCAACCCTGGCAACACTGTGTGGCTCTCAAA
The DNA here is from genome assembly GCA_902151425.1 of Timema shepardi. Classification (NCBI taxonomy): domain Eukaryota; kingdom Metazoa; phylum Arthropoda; class Insecta; order Phasmatodea; family Timematidae; genus Timema; species Timema shepardi. The sequence continues at coordinate 27,858 of CABFVX010001530.1, read as the reverse complement.
GCAACCACGCGTGATTCTGATAAGAAATGACACTTGCATGACATAAGTTGTTTTGTTATCTTAATAATGCTAATGAACTTGTTATCATTGGCACATTACAAGAGACTAAAGAACTTTACACTACCATTATCGTGTTGTTGTTTTTTCAAATAAATGTTAAATTCTTGGCATTTAATGGACTCTACTAGATCCTACCTACTACATAGTCCGAGCCTGGAACTAGACCTATCCCTTCCAGTGCTGTGACGTCACTACACAGTGAACACTATTGTTTACAGATGACGGCTTGAATTGTGTATGTGTCGAGTGTTTATTTAATAAGACGCCTTCTCAATGTTGTCACTAGTTATTTCATACAAAATTCTGTGGGTTTTTTTTCCAGGTTTTTCAGAAGTAATTCCCATTTTTTTTAAGACTCTTTAAAAACAATATAGAGGAATTAAATATAATTTCTCACCAAATTAACTATTGCAAAGACATGACATTGGTGTCAACACTCTCGGTACCGGGCCAAGATCATGTACCTACCCTCAGAAACCAGCCAATTTTAGGGATTTTTGAAAATTGATTTCTCCACATTCCCGCAGTGGATTTTAAAAGTTCAAAGACCAGTTTGGAGCTACATTTTTCTTTATTCTGAATAATTAACCTGGTGTGATATATTGTAAAGTTCTCTTATTAGGGTTCCGAGTAGAAGGCAAAAACAAACAAAATCATACAAATGATAGACAATCATCTGGTTATGCAGATCTAGATGATAGGCATCACCGTGTACAATAGCTTCATTACGAATCATAATCCAAATTCTAAATTCTACCTGATTTGTAAATAAATGTATCATAAAATTATATTTTATTGACTAGAGGCCTAACCATGAGATAATGTAACAATATACCGTTGTCTATACATTAGAAAGTCTTATATGTAATGAATCATTCAAGTGTTTATCATTCAAACACTTATTATTCAAAATTGAAGAGACATTTAGTCCCTATAATACACAATAATATTTTCATGTTGACGTTTGCGAGATAGGTCTACTATAAAACAGCGTTGGATTCTATATTTTATCACTAATTTCGCCAATTCTTATATTTCAAATTCATCATCAGCTAAATTCACTATTGCCGCAATTTAATCATCAAATGAAACTTTTCTCCTCGTAATTGTGGTTGCAGCACAAACACAAGAAACAGAAACGCAAGATATTTTTTGCGTTATGAATCTCAGAACTTGAGCTGCTTGGAGGGTTAACTGTCGGGTTGTTCTAGTTATAAAACTCCACTCAGATGTGCAGTGAAATGCCATCTATGACCACCATTCGGAACTAACAGTCCAAGGAATACGTAGCACTAACCATACACACAGAAAACACGAGCAAAGATTTTATATTGATTTAAATTCAAGATCCCGTAGAATTGACGGGCTTGGCGAAATTTGAAAGAACGGCCACCTGTAAATTCAATAAGCATGGTGTCAAGAGTGTTAAGAATATTGTGATTTAATACTGATGGGGCAATTTCTGTAGTTATTACTATTTTTTTTACATCCATTACTGTTTCCAATCAGTGGCTTGGGTCAGTTTTTTATTCGAGCCATATATTTTCCATTACCTTACCTGTCGTAGCTTCATATGCCTTATAATCTAACTTAAGACCAGGACAGGCACAACATCCAGTCCCCAGCCATTAATTTACCAATGTTAAAGGGTAAACCCACATTTCATCAATGATAAATTTTTCGGCAATGCCGAGAATCAAACCCGGGACCCTTAGTTCAGTAGGCGGACACGTTACCGGCCAAGCTAAGATATCGGATTCTGCAGATGTTACAAGATATAATATATAAAACATTATATAAAAAAAAGGAAGAACGAAATTAAATGTGTACTTTAATTAGTGTGCGTATTTATTCAGAACACTTTTTTGCCTTTCAAGGGCCTAATATTTAAAGCTTGAAGTTTAATGTCCTAGATTCACAATTTTTCCAGTAGTTTGTTTTTAAGTTATATTATGAAATTACCCGGGTTTTCTAGACACAACCAATTTCCTGTGTTTTCCCTAATTAAACAAACACATTTAAATGTAAAGACACCCTTGAAGTCAAATTGACTGGAAGCACAATATTTTATTGAATTTAGTGCTTAAGTCTTATTTAAATATAAGTCATTATGTGCTCACATAGTGACATCACCAATCCTCGGAGGTAATAGCATGTTCTGAATTCTTATAATCCATCAGCTTAGAAATTAGTATCAACGCCCAGAAAGATAATTGAATGTTATTACAAAGCCAAGAGAGGTACAAAAAGTAATGGACAGAAACTAACCTACAAATAAAAATAATCTTAAGTATTTATAAATAGGAGCATAATCACTATTAATTCTAAACATACACCTTTTTAATTTGTTTAAAATTTGAATATATGTTGTGGGGGTTGGAGGGGTTAATGTGTATTGCACAAACATGGCAATCCTCTTTTAAGTGGATGTTCTAAGTTAAATGTGTTTAATATAGATATTTGTAAGGTACATTTTAAGCTATATATCTCTCAAATTAATAAATCAAATAATAAACTTTAAACATATAACTTGCATTTGAAATAATTTTCACATCTAAAACAGATGATCAAGTGAGTAGTTTAGCTTTGATAAATGTTTTGATCATAAATTAGTTTAGTTTAGTTGAACTGCTAATGAATGAACGTTTCCATCCAACTATTAGTTCCGATGTCACCCGCCTCGGTGGCGTAGTTGGCTAACGCGCTTGCCGTGTTGAGCTCGACTGCCGAGGACGGGGAGATCGAGGTTCGAATCTCGGTCGGGTGAACTGGGGGTGGTTTTTCCTAAATGGTTTTCCACTCTCCCTCCACGCGAATGCGGGTTCATTTCCTCTAATTAAACCTCTCCCAATTCCTAATCCAATAGAGTAATTAGTACTTAAAGCGTATAACCCGAACGGGTAGTAAGACGCGGTGCTAAATATTAAAAAGTTCCGATGTCTTATCAACTTACGGCAGGCAATGTTGGTGAAGTGGCACTTCTTGGAAGGCACCCAGAGGTTTGAAGATCCCGTGTCGAACACTACTCGGAACTTCTGTGGGGGGTTGCCTATAGTTATTGGGCCGTAGTACTGGGCCTGCAAACATGTTGTGTATCTCAGTGAATATGTTCACCATAGCTTTTTACCTGAACGACAGTTGAAAAAACATATGTGTAGCTTTTGAGTTGCCATCACTTGTAAAAGATCACTGTTTTGTTAGAAATGATAAGTTTTTTTAATTATATGTTATATTTAACATTCAAAATAACATAATCTTAATTTTTCTCACACTATTTCATTACTTTTAATTATTCCTTTTTACTCAATCCGAAACAATATTTTAAACATAATTAAAAGTACTTATTCTTCCTTTTAGAATGTTATCTATGATGTGTAATAAGAGTGCATACAGTGATAGTGTTTCAATAAAGGCATCATATTTACTTGGAAAAGAGAAAATATTTGTACTTTTTTTTATAAATAATAAATTATCTTATGATTATTTTATCGTATTTTGAAATATTTAACTGAATAAAAAAAATTTTATTAACTACGTGGGAGCACCATTGTAAAGAACTTGTTTCCGTCATGATCAATCACATGGTTTATGTTCGTTAGACCTTTTGTGAAAGTGCTATGAATAATTTTTTTTTTTAGTGAAATAAAACGACGAATAAGCTTTTTGCCCGACCTCAAATAAATATAAATAATATTGGACTACATTACTGTGGTTAGCTATCACATGCATACATTACCGTATGTTTTCATTTCAACTATCTAAAGTGACTGATGTCAGCTGTTGGCGTAGGGATACATTAGGGGCTATTTCTAGTAACTATTTAGCTGTCATCCAGGTAAACTCGAGTGGTGAACGAAATTTACTTTGATAAGTGTGTGGATACAAACCAAACAAAACATGAAACAACTTTTTGGAAAATATAGCAACATCTAAAGAAACCTTTACAATTTACGTTTTTAATCAAAAAAGGCAATTGTTTAAAGAAAAGAACAGTTGACCCACAACTCCATGTTTTAACCTAATGAAAGACATTTAAATATTAACAAATTTTACATATCACCATTTTTAACTTAGCTTGAGCAATTCGGGTGGGGAAGGTTAGAATTTAGAGGAAATGTACCTAAGGTTGTTAAAATAGAAGGTTGCCTCAATCAGTTGTTTTCGTGGGGCCCATCCACCTCTCCAACCAAAATTTCCAGTGGTTCATCAATTATAACTCAATATGATTTGTATTTAATCCAAACCACTAACCACCTATATTTACCTGTATATAAGACAGAATATATGTAACAACATATTAAATTAGTAACAAAAGTTTCAAGCCTACAGTGTGTCATGGTGTCTACTCAACTTGACCAATGAAATCCCCGACTTTTTCCCTGATTTCCCCTGATCATTTCCTAAAATTCCCCGACTAAAATGTATGTAACATCCTTCTAACTCCCCCCCCCCCNACCTTCTCCACTCGTTATTCTATTAATATTTTTTATGAATAATAATAAGTTTTAAAATTTGTATTAAAATTGTTTACTAAGAATTAAAAATATAATGCACTGCTACAAACAAAAAAATGACATAATTTACTGATTTAATGATTATTTTATTTCATATTTTGAGAAAAATATAATGTTCCCGGATTTTTATTGTGATTTACCAGATTCCCGGCTTATTCCCGTTTTTCCCCGATCACTTCAAATTCCCGGCTAATTCCCGTTTTCCCTGATTTTCCCGGATGGTAGACACCCTGGTGTGTGCACATCATAGTTATATTATAATCATATGATGTTCGAGCTGATGAATTTAAAATATGTTTGAAATATTAGTTACGAACAGTTACACACTTCAGGTTGACCAGAAATCACAGTTATCATTAACGTAAATAACATTTTTTGCCATACTTGCATCTTATTTCATCCAGGCTAGTCTTATATTTACATATATATGCTAGGGAAGAGGAAAGAAGAATTTAGAGGAAGTCTATCAGTATTGGTGTGGAGGGATGGTTGGAAATAATTTAATCTTCAACCGCCATGTTCTCGATCAAACAGTCTAGATGAAACCAGGTGACCTGGCGGTCTAGGGGTAAGGTGTCAAACTTCTGTGCTGGCGGCCGGGGTTCAATCCTTGGTCCTGGCACTGATTTATCTGATTACCAAACCTTTCCTTCACCTTTGACAAGACATCTTGTGAATGTGGGGAGTGCCAGACCTCCACCGTGGTTCGGATTCCCACGTTAAACTGTAGGTCCTTCATTTCATCTCACAATCACCATACCATTACACATTAGCGTAAGTGCGTATAACCCGAACGGGTGGTAAGATGCGGTGCTAATAGTAATAATAATAATAATAATAATAGATGAAACCGATGCTTTTGTCTGTATGCCCATCTGTGCAGGTTATGACATATTAACATGAAATTTTAAAAAAAATGAATACTCAGGAATTTAGCATTTTTAAATATTAATATCAAACTAACATACATTCCGATAGTGTGTTTTTATTAATAATAAACCCTATAAGTTATAAGTGATTATCTAAAAATCCTTGTTGGTTATTATTTTGGGTTTATTTTACACTCTGGTTGTGGGTCTAAAGTGAGAAAAAAGTGTCATTGTTTACCAACCATGTCTATTACATTTTTAACGCTATTATTCGAATAGAAATATTTGAAGGTGCAAAGTGTTGACTTTGGATTGCCACAATTCATTTAGAAAAGTTTTATTTAAATGTAACATCAAATGTTTTTTTTGGGAAACGTGGGCTAAATGACAATATTCCTTGGACTAGTTTTTTGATGATGAGGACGGTCAGGGCTTGAATCCCTTTTGGGTGTACAGAGAGTTTATTTTTCTAATCGGTTTCCCCCTTTTCCTCCACAAAAAGGTGGGTGAATTTCCTGTAAATTTTACCTTATTCATCCCTGCTATACCTGTGAAATTAGGACATATCTTGTTTAGCTTAAGAGAATAGTATTTATTATGTAATGGGTTGGTTGAAATATCCGAAAGTAGAAAATTTAGTTTATCACGTTCGCAAATTTTCTACGTTCCAAGTTGAGTTATGTGTATGTCCATCGCGTTTGTTTCCTTGGGCCAGTTTAGTGTTTAAATATTTCATTCTAATAATAGTGCTCATTTTAATACAGGTGTCAATCACATCGCTGGGAAAAGTAGGTAACAAAGTTGATAGTTTAGCTCAAGGAATTTAGATGGTTTGACTGCTGTCTGGTGGAGCACTTTGGATACAACCTATTCTTCATTTGTTGAGTCTGGATATGGGCAATTTACATTTCTAAACAATGCCTCGACTTTTTCCTATCACAATAATAATAATAATAATATTTAGCACCGCGTCTTACTACCCGTTCGGGTTATACGCTTTAAGTACTAATTACGCTAATGGATTAGGAATTGGGAAGGTTGAATTAAAGGAAGTGAACCCGCATTTGCGTGGAGGAAGAGTGGAAAACCATTTATGAAAAACCACCCCCAGTTCACCCGACCGAGATTCGAACCTCAATCTCCCCGTCCTCAGCAGTCGAGCTCAACACGACAAGCGCGTTAGCCAACTACGCCACCGAGGCGGGTCTTACCACAATCATTCTTAGATAGTAGAGCACTCAGTGGTATCGGACGAACATTCAATCTCGCCTCAAGTTTGAATCGGTGAAAATAAATTTGATTGAGTTGATGTGTTATAATCTACGCCATGTGATACAAATCCTCTACATCCTTTATGAGAGATTTGACTGAATTAACTGACGATATGACCCTTTCGGAATGGTTGCACAATCTTCTCGCCAACTTAACGTATTTCCTATACTGTTTTATACATGTATACAATTCAGTGTTTCCTCTCTTAAATATTGACTCGAATAAGCATGATAAATCCCAGAAGAACAACAAAAAACTACATTATAAACCTTAAATAATATTATTAGATGGTTCGTGGAAACTTGTGCTGGGTAGTATGCGGAGGAATGTTTGGCTACACCATAGTTAGCATGTACTGACCGAATGAACAACCTTACCTGTGAAAAGAAACTGTTCCAGTTCACGCACCTTCACATGCCTCGGCTAGGGCTGAGAGGTAAGCACGAGAAAAACATACAACACCCTTCCAAAATCGAACATAACTTTGACTACTATACGGCCGGGGTTCAATCCTCTGTCCCGGCATAGATTTATCTGATTGCCAAACCCTTCCTTCACCTCTGACAAGACATCTTGTGAATGTGGGGAATGCCAGGCCTCCACCGTGGTTCTGATCCCACGTTAAACTGTAGGTCCTCCATTTCATCTCACAATCACCCTACCATTACACATTAGCGTAAGTGCGTATAACCCGAACGGGTAGTAAGACGCGGTGATAGTAGTAATAATAATAATTTAACTATTATAGGGGAAAAAATAATAACTAGGCCTACTTAGAGGGTACTAGTATTGTACAGGCACTTGCAAAACAAAAAAACATGATGATTTGTAAATATGTAAATAAAGACCAAAAAAATATAATGTACTTAAAAATTTTTAAAAAAAAATTATTTACTGTGTTTACTTCTCCAGTATTTAAAACCAATAACAATTTGACCAGACAACTTAGAAGATTGTGTACAATACAATTTTCCTTTAAATTACAGTTTGCTAGAAATATGGTTATAGGATAAATAAAGTTATAATAATATATTAATAATGTAATAATAGTTTGATTCCCACGACGATGAAATGAGAGGTATCAGGTTCCGGCACTCCCCGTATCCTTAAAGGGTCGAAAATAGTTTGGATAGTTTAGTTCTTTATGTATATGGGGTTCTTGAAATCGCCCAATAAAAGAGAGAGAAAGTTGAAAATTTGGAAACTCAGATGATATTTTTTTTTAAATCTTGCACGCTTTGTTCTCCCCATATGACGGCGCCCCGCGTTGCAAAAAGACAGCCTCACAGGGGTATGCTGGATAGAATTCTACCTCTGGTGAAACTGATGCACGCTCATCTGTGTTAGTTTTATTTATTTGAGTAAATTCACTAGTATTATAAAGTTCTTTGGTCTATATTCCCACTTTAAGTCAATCTACGCTAATTTTGTTGGATTAGTTTATCGCTGCCCTCCTGTCAGTAGTATTTTCTGCCTTTTATAGACTAAAGAAACTATTTAATTGCCTCTACTTATATTTTTATTTTGAGTAATTGGTCCACCCCCCATTTATTTATAAAATGTTCTGTTGCCTGGTCGAAGAGTTGAGAAAGGTAACGATCCAATTCGCCAAATCAAACACCTCTCCGAGCAAGTAGAGACTAAGTGCGACTACTCACATCCAAGTAGTTTGACAGAGGTTCCGGCGTCGGACCCCCGTATCTCATCTTTAACTGATGAACGTCTGTTCCGACAGATTCCAAGTGATGGCGTACCGAATCCATCTTAAACAGAGGGATACTGGAAATAGAAAACAATTTGCATTAACTCGGGATAGTGTCGGATGGTGCGGCTAAATCTAGCGTCCGAGGACGAAGTTCACTTTTTACTCGTCCTCATCACTTTGGTTAAAATGTTTACTTGGAGGAGACCTGGCGGTCTAGGGGGTAAGGTGTCGGACTTCTATGCTGGCGGCCGGGGTTCAATCCTCGGTCCCGGCACAGATTTATCTGATTACCAAACCCTTCCTTCACCTCTGACAAGACATCTTGTGAATGTGGGGGATGCCAGGCCTCCACCCCGTGGTTCGGATTCCACGTTAAACTGTATGTCCTCCATTTCATCTCACAACCACCCTACCATTACACATTAGCGTAAGTGCGTACAACCCGAACGGGTAGTAAGACGTGGTGCTAATAATAATAATTATTATTATTATTATTATAATTATAATTATAATTTACTTGGAATCAATCCATATTTAATATTCAACTTTTTATTATTTTTTTAAAATCCCAAAATAAAAGTTTTACCTATTAGATATTTACATTATCTATCAGAACAAGACGTGTGACCACATGATGTAGTCCCTGGATCGGGCAATGAGTGCTGTCGGGCCTACGTCGCAAAGAGAACACTGGATGTAAACTGTAGCTTGTATTCATTTTAATTTCCTCTGGCAGTTTTTAAACTGCATTTTGAAAGTTACCTTATTTTTTTTATATATGGAGTCTAGTTTTTATCGGTTAATTTGTTGACATTTTGATAAAATGGGCTTCAGAAAGAAAAGAAAAGTTTATCCGATGTCTTCAGGGTTCTTTGGAGACACAAAATGTTCTTAAATAATGTAGCTGGTTAAGTGATACTGAGCACTGATGTGTCAGCCATTAGGCTCTTTAAAATTTTGAAATAAATTACTATTGAGGAATAAGCAATAAGTGCTATAAGTTCTTTTTTAGTGCTGCGTCTTACTGCCCGTTGGGGTTACACGCTTATGTACTAACTACGCTAATGTATTAGGGATTAGGTAGGATATATTTAGAGGAAATGTGCCCTTATATGCAGTGGAAAGCCATTTTGGAAAACCACCCTCATTACACCCGACCAAGGTTCGAACCTTGATCTCCCCATCATAAGCAGTCTAGCGCATTAGACCATGAGGTCACCAAAGTTGGTTATTATGCAGGGTGTCCCGCCAAACCATATTTTAAAGTTTTCCCGACTTTTCCGGTCACTATATATTACAAATATTATTTTATTAAGTTTTTTAGATTTAAAAATGACACCTAGACACGAGAATTGAACCTGGGCGCTTTGGTTTAGTATGCCCGTGCTCTAACCATTCAGCTACCTGGGACCCGTCCTGTGCCCAGGTCGCAACTTGTTCTAACAATATTTTTAGGCACATAAACATTCCGGAATTGTGTCACTCTATGAAGGGGTTTAAGTATTTTGGCCTAAAGCGATGAGCCATTGGGTCGTGCGATCCAAGTTGGATTCCTGTGAGAACATGATGAGACATTAAAAGATCACCTTTCACCATTACAATTACAATTTAAAATTGGTTAATGTTGTGAGAAACATTCTTCGTTTATTCTTCCTATAATGTAGGGGTTGGCAGCCTTTTTGGGGNGGGGTAAGGTGTCAGACTTCTGTGCTGGCGGCCGGGGTTAAATCCTCGGTCCCGGTACAGGTCTATCTGATTACCAAACCCTTCCTTCACCTCTGACAAGACATCTTGTGAATATGAGGAATGCCAGGTCTCCACCGTGGTTCGGATTCCACGTTAAACTGTAGGTCCTCCATTTCATCTCACAATCACCCTACCATTACACATTAGTGTAAGTGCGTATAACCTGAACGGGTAGTAAGACGCTGTGCTAATAATATAAGGTGGATAGTGGTTCGTAAGCTATTGACTCCACATTAACAGATTGCTCTGTCTATAAAGTCCTGATCAGTTACGCCCTTACTACTCCGTATAAGTTGGATCAACTTTAACTTTCCAAGGGCTAGTCGATACAGGCTGCTAAGGACAGCCGACCACAGCAAAGTGAAATGATAGTTTTATGCATCTGTAAACATTTTTCTGAGAAATACCAGTTCTCACAGAAAGAGTGGTGTTGCTTTGTTAGGATTTAAACTTCCTGGAGCCATTAGTATTTAATAACCTCTGTTTCACAGATCAAATACAGTAGCCCCATGGCTTCTTTGGTGCTGACTGACGGCTTTGAAAAGTTACCAGACCAAATTATATATCCCTACGCCGAACCATATGATCTGCAAAACATATGTTTAGCATCTGTCAGTTCTGATGGTCAAAAGTTAGGTATATACCTAAATGTTGACTGTCAGAAGTCAGCTGTGAGCTGTCGGTCAGCACCAAAGAAGTCATGGGGTTACTGTAATATACAATTAGTTTTTGGAGAGTTTAGTCTCAAACTTTTCCATAGTTAAGTATACAAACTGTGTAGAGACGATTTTCATTTCTAAGGATTAATAAGGACTTAAGAACCACACGGCTGTAGAGTTTACATATATCTGTAGATGAGAGGCGTGATCAAGCCTGTGTAGTAATATAAAATAGCAAAGCTCTGTTCACAGTACCTAGACCTGGCAAGCATGTTTGGTGCTGAAAACATAATGACTGTTCAATTAATGTTGGCTTAACCCTAATCTTAACTAAGGTAAGACAGTCTTAGGCCTAGGCCTATATCGAAGTCCTGTCTCAAGTCTCATTATAGCCAATAGGCCTAAGAACAAACACATAGGATTATTCTATTGCAATAATAAAAATTCAAAAAACTGTCCAAATAAAAGACACTGAATTGAAATATTTAACTTAGATATCATTTTATTGTCCCTATTGAAAATAGTATTTAGTGTATAGGGACTATTTTTGAGCCAAGCCTGCTGTCTTTATCTTAATTATTGGTTAAACACATATCAACTAGACCCAAAAAAAACGTGAATATACCATTTAATAACTAAAAATAAACCAAATTTTAGATCAATACATTTTAGGTCTTTTTGAGATGCCCTTAGATCACGGTTGCCGCATTATTTTACTAGCGCTTACCAATATTTTATGGTCGCTAACTATTAACAATATTAACTAAAATGTAATGAGATTAACTATTTTGGTTTAAGATTATAACTACACATAAACCGAAAGCTTGAACAGTATTAATACCGGTAGGGTATAATTTCATAATCTAGGGCTTTATTTACCTAGGAGCCTAATATGTTGATCAACAAATATACACGCGTTTTTCATTTTCGATTCAATAGGGGTTTTTCTAATATTGTTTTATTCAAGGCATGTTCGTCAATACTAATTTAATTTAAATGATTTAACTTACCGGAAAAGAGATTTGCCACTACATGCTAAAACTGTTATTAGAAATAAAATAAAGCTATAACATATTCGAAACATTTTTACTAGCTCGTAATTGACTATTCTTCACAAATTTATGATAGATTAAACAATTACTACTGTATATCACGATAAACCAATTTTTAAACGATCATAAACAGCATTAGCAGTCAGTTCAAAGAAAACAAGTCAAGCTATTATGCAAAGCAAATAATTAAATATATTACTCATGGAAAAGTCACGCGACTAGCCCTGCAATGAGCATATACAACAAATAGCCTATTTAATCATGTGTTATTTTTGTGTTTATAGCCTTAGAAGATTAGGATGGCAACGCAATAATGTGTGGAAAATTATGATGGTCAAACCAGATCAAACATGTGTTAAGAGTATTTTGTACACGATTATTCATCTAAATATATTTTCTTAAAAATCTAATGGCAATTCTGAATCAAAGCATGTGGCGCGAATCTTAAATTATAACTTGGAATAAAGACATTAGTAATTTTGTAATGAAACTCAACATTTTCAGTTGATATTTTACCAAAGGTTTCACCTCTTTATGTAAATATAATATTATATAATATTGAAGCCAAGAGGTGTAATGTGATCTTTTGGTTTCAATTCCACAGCTGAACGGTTTTTTTAGTAAATTGAAAAGCTATGGTTTAAATAGGGAGCAGGCAAAGTAATAGACAACAAAGTGGCGTTAACATTGAATGGGGTGGATAACTTTCTTCTCTAACTTAACCTAACCTAGCCTTAACAGGCTTTTAATTACACAAGAGTACCTTATGTCCCTGTGTTTGATGTTCTGCCCCTTGAAGCCCCCCCTCCTTCATCCCCTTCTCTTACCATGCCCGCCAATCGCTCCTCTCCCCTCCTCCCAATCTCCTACCCCCAGCCTTGATCTGCACAACTTCCAGTCCCCACCCTGTGCTCTTACCTCCTTCAAGCAATACGACTTCCTGTATCCATCCTGAGCAAGAGGAAGTCTGGCTCGATCATGACCGTGTTGATCCCATCCATCCTCTTACCACCCACCCCACTTACCAGCCGGTCCTTAAACCTTGACAGCTTGGATCTTGTACCTTGAACAATGTGTCCTTCCTGCTTAGCACCCATCCCTCAAAATATTCTGAAACGGTACCTAATAATTATGCATCATTCTCCACCTGACACCTTAAACATTGAGACCATCTAAGTTTGATCCCAATTGGTTGACGAAGGTGGATTTTCATAAATGGTTTTCTACTCTCACTCCACGAAAAATCGGGTGCAGTTCCTCTGAATTCAACCTTACTCATCCCTAAACACATTAGCGTAGTTAGTATATAGGCGAATAACGCGAACGGGTAGTAACTCTCTAGTACCTAAGGTATAACGCGGTGTTAAAAATAAAAAATATGTAGCACTAAATATACAGGCTAGATATTAAAAAGTCTATAATTTGCTATGAATTGAATTAATTATAAGTGGGAGATAGGGCCGTAGTCAGGGGGAGATATAGAGGGGGTTTCAAACACCCCCACCCCCCAAAATTTTATGAACAAAATAAATATGACTTTATTTTTTGTTCAAACAATATCGAAATTAAGGTACTAGTACAATTTAGGGAGCAATGTTGCCATGAAAAACACTTTACGAGAGCTTCTAGAGGTGTTTGGTATTTAGAATTTGGCCTAACCTCCGGCAGTTAGGGTGTTATGTTATAAAAAAAAACTTCAAATTGCTTCTAGAAGTGTTTAAATATATAGGTTTTGCCTAACCTTTGGCAGTTAGTGGGGTATGTTGTCATAAAAATCACTTCAGATAGCTTCTATTATTATTAGCACCGCGTCTTACTACCCGTTCGGGTTATACGCACTTACGCTGATGTGTAATGGTAGGGTGATTGTGAGATGAAATGGAGGACCTACAGTTTAACCTGGAATCCGAACCACGGTGGAGGACTGGCATTCCTCACATTCACAAGATGTCTTGTCAGAGGTGAAGGAAGAGTTTGGTAATCAGATAAATCTTTGCCGGGACCGAGGATTGAACCCCGGCCGCCAGCACAGAAGTCTGACACCTTACCCCTAGACCACCAGGTCACCGACCAGATAGCTTCTAGAATTGTTTATCATTTATAATTTTTTTTAGCTTCCAGCAATTGGGGAATGTGCCCACCAAACACCCCTTGAAATTATTGGTTGGCTACGACCATTGTTGGAGAGCAAATATTATTATTATATATAGTCAATATTTGCATAGAGCTATATTAAAAGATGATTAAATTTTAGTTGACAAGCAAATTTGGATGATACCTAGCTAAAAACCTTACAAATATACATGTATAATGAAGATTAAAATTTCCAAACATGAAAACATTTTAAAATTACAATACATAATGCAGGTTGACAAGAATACATTGACTAGACCAAAAAAAAAAAACTTTGACTAAAGACATTTAGACTCTTAAGAAAAACACAAGTTAAGTTAGTGAAACATTTATTGTACATTTGAGTTATAAACTAAAATATACAATCAATACAATACAATATTCTGTAACTGAATTAATTTTTGACGTTTATTTTAAATTTTAAAAATGTCCTACACTTTATCACATATTATCTTGATTAATTGGCTTTTTAATTCTCTATTTTTGTGATAGCTATATGTGTCCCTTATATTATTTGTTCACACTTTCTCTTTACTACGATTAAAATGAATATTATTAAAATTATTTCAGTATAGTTATCAAATGCAACTTATAATTATATGATATAAGTTGCATACTTTGTCCTGGGCTGTATCCGAATAGTCAAGTACACTTGACTTGATGCAGACTTGATGCAGTCTTGATAATTTTACACTTCTCGCGGGTTTCATAGCGAAGACTGCATCAAACTATTCGAACGGCAACACACTTGAGCCCGCAGTGCTGCTTCCTACCAAATAACTTAGAAACTATATAAAAGCCATCTTTTAGCTCTAATGAAAACGAAATATTTGAGTAAGGTGTCGGACTTGTGTGCTGGGGTCCGGGGTTCAATCTTCGGTCCCGGCACAGATTTATCTGATTGACAAACCCTTCCTTCACCTCTGACAAGACATGTATTAATAACATATTGTGAATGTGTGGAATGCCAGGCCTCCACCGTGGTTCGGATTCCACGTTAAACTGTAGGTCCTCCATTTCATCTCACAGTCACCCTACCATTACACATCAGCGTAAGTGCGTATAACCTGAACGGGTAGTAAGACGCGGTAATAATAATAATAATAATAATAATAATTTAATATGTATGTGGACTGTAAAGTATATTTCAAAAGGACTTAGCACCAATTTAGCACTATAAATAGATCACAACCCAATTGTAGTGGAGTTGTGTGGTTCACACTAGTCAGGTACACTCTGTTTATACTGAAAGGTAGCAATCTTACTCTGAGTGATTACACTATGACCCTATCTTATGTAGATCCATGGTGCTAGCTACCCTTCAGGGTAAATATAATGGCCAATTGACAGCTACAGCTCTTGAAAGTACAGTCAGTTGACAATCGAGTACTAATGGGGACTATTAAACTGGAGATATACGTTCAACAGGGCTAACTCAGTTTGATTATTCAGAAACACGATTAGGTGATTGGAATACAACTGAACTGTCAAATGACACTTATCATATAAACTCACAAAGACTAGGCAGGAGTTGCCACATGAATGTATAACCTGAATGGGTGGTAAGATGCAGTGCAAAATACAAATAGAAAAGCCGTTCCCAGCAAACGATATAATATAATATTTTAGCACCGCGTCTTACTACCCGTTCGGGCTATACGCTTTAAGTAATAATTACTCTAATGGATTAGGAATTGGGAAGGTTGAATTATAGGAAGTGAATCCGTATTTGCGTGGAGGGAGAGTGGAAAACCATCTAGGAAAAACCACCCCCAGTTCAGCCGTCCGAGATTCGAACCTCGATCTCCCCGTCCTCAGCAGTCGAGCAGCTCATCACGACTAACGCGTTAGCCAACTACGCCACCGAGGCGGGTCCCAACAAACGAACTGATACTGTTAAAACACTATCTCAGATCTTAGCACCATATAAACCTGCTCAGGTTATTCACATATGCACTAATTGCGCTATTTATTGGTGATGAGGAAAGTTCAGTTCACCAGAAGTGTTCCCACATTTGTGGGGTGAGATATCGGAAAATAACCTCATTACACCCAACCAAGATTCGAACCCCGATCTCCCCGTCATCATCAGTCCAGTCTACTGCAAAATGTCTTAGGGTTATCTGATAAATATTAGACTATAGTATTTCTTCAATCCTAAGAGACATTATTTTTCCTCATTTAAACATCTCTATTATTATTATTATTATTATTATTATTATTATTATTATTATTATTATTATTATTATTAGCACCGCGTCTTACTACCCGTCCGGGTTACACTCACTTACGCTAATGTGTAATGGTAGGGTGATTGTGAGATGAAATGGAGGACCTACAGTTTAACGTGGGGTCCGAACCACGGTGGAGGACTGGTATTCCACACATTCACAAGATGTATTGTCAGAGGTGAAGGAAGGGTTTGGTAATCAGATAAATATGTGCCGGGACCGAGGATTGAACCCCGGCCGCCAGCATAGAAGTCTGACACCTCACCCCTAGACCGCCAGGTCACCTAAACATCTCTAAAAATAATGTGTGTCCTATAATAAGATGGCGTCTTATAATCAAATAAATACCGTATGTGTGTTAATCGTGAAAATACCAAGCACTTACAAATCCAGCTGATACAAGCATTTCAGAATAGGTATCTGAAAATCATTGTTAAAAAAACGCAACAAGACTCTGAATCAAGGAGGACTTTCAGAAGTTGACTTAGTTCTTTGACAACTTGCTACTTAGTTCACTCTCACTTCTCTAGCTCAGTGGCTTATAAGGTCTTGTGGCTAACGCAACACTGAGAAACAAAACACCTCAAGTAGTGTTCCGATAAAATGGGCCAGATAGTTCATTAGAGATTCATATAACTTACTATTAAGAAATATTATGTTTGGTATGGCCTTTAAAATATATTAGCCTAGGTGTCTATTTTGTTATTAAATCACAGTTTTTCTTTAAGGTTATTTTTTGGGGAGATGACGGTTTATTTACAAGTATGTTTGTAAAAATCATGGTACAACTAAATGGATTAAGGAGCTTGACTCGATTGTTGTGTTTATGTGATTCTAGAAATAAATCATCTCCTGCTAGAGGTCGGCATCGTGCTAAGGGCATCCCACCAATCGGCTTTGCAAAACCTGGTCATAGATTCTAGCAGTAAATTAAGGCAAGTTTTTTTTTTCTTCATATTATTCTTTGTAGATAAGGCTTCAATCACGTTCATAAAGTTTGCAACACAAGCTTTCACAGGATTGTGATGAAAGTTATCCAGTATGTTACTCAAGGTCAGTGCCGGATCGGGGTATTTGGGGGACCCCTGGGATAGTGAAGAATTTAAGGTCCTGTTTATGTTTTACTCTAAGATGGGTGACCTGGCGGTCTAGGGGTAAGGTGTCAGACTTCTGTGATGGGGGTCCGGGGTTCAATCCTCGGTCCCGGCACAGATTTATCTGATTACCAAACCCTTCCTTCACCTCTGACAACACATCTTGTGAATGTGGGGAATGCCAGGCCTCCACCGTGGTTCGGATCCCACGTTAAACTGTAGGTCCTCCATTTCATCTCACAATCACCCTACCATCACACATTAGCGTAAGTGCGTATAACCCGAACGGGTAGTAAGACGCGGTGATAATAATAATAATAATAATAATAATAATAATAATAATAATACTCTAAGATGCCCAAGCTTTTATATAATATGTAAGTTACTTAGTGTATAAATAAAAAGACACATTTTTCAGTTTATTGAGGGAGACTCCAATAAATACAGGGGATAGGGGAATATTAAGGCGATTGGCCCTTTCTATTCGGCGTGGAAACGCAGAGCCACGGGAACAAACGGTCATCTTCAAGAAATTTTTATTGTTTTTCCGATATTTCTTTCCGGAAACGGTTTGTTCAAGAATAGAAGCGTGTTGAACCAAACCTTGGTGACTGTTGGGATGAGTCACTTTTTGAAAAAAAATAACCCAGGGTACTGGTCTGGAATCGACCCCGAGACTCATAGCCAGGTGCACTGACAACAATACCCACGGGGCTGGTTGAAGCATTACTTAAATGAGGTTATTTTTTTGATAGGCCCTTTAGAAGAATGTTTTTAGTGAACCTATGTTAGTGCAAAGAGATAGTAGCGGTAAGTAAACCATTCCTATCTCCTTGTTATACTACCTATCTCTTAGTTATGCTATGTACAGTAGCCCCATGACTTCTATGGTGCTGACTGACAGCTTTAAAAAGTTACCAGACCAAATTATGTATTCATACGCCAAACCATATGATCTGCAAAAACATGTGTTTAGCAGCTGTCACTTCTGACAGTCAACATTTAGGTATATACCTAAATGTTGACTGTCAGAAGTCAGCTGTGAGCTGTCAGTCAGCACCAAAGCAGCCACGGGGCTACTGTATATTGGATAGGGTAGGTAAAGGCTAATACACACAGAATGCTATGCTGTGCTGTGCTAAGGTTTTGTCAGTTTGGTTTCACACTCATTGCTAAGCTAAGTTAAGCAAGGGTCCCTCTTTTCCCTCCAGAATTCAGCGTTGTTTCTCTCTGGTCTGCTCCAGTGAAGTTTAGTTTTGATGGTGTTCTCCAAAATGTCTTGTTTGAGTTCAGATGATAGAACTGAGGAAGAGAAGATGCTGCTGTTAGCAGCTGTTCTGGAAGATGAAGAAAATGTAGCAGGTGGAGGTTTGACTTGTTCAACTAACGCTTCCATTTTAATATAAAAAACATTTATTAAATATAAAACCTGAAGAGAATATTACTTAAATACACGTGAAACCAACTGAAAACAAAACTTATAAACACTTATTTAGTTATTTTCACCAAACCAGCACCGCGTCTGTTCAACAGGGAGCCCAAGTTGATTTATGCGCATACGTGACATGACGTAAGATGGCTCAAGATGGGAGTTGGAAAAATTGTCCGGCCAGCAATTGTAATAAACATAGCGCGGCGAAGCAAGACATAGCTTTCTGTGTGAACCAACACATTTAAATATATGGTCCACTATTTTTCTAAACATTCAGCAGAGCAAATCTTAGCTTAGCTTAGCGTTCTGTGTGAATCGGCCTTTAGCGTCAGGTATGGTAAGGATACAAGTATGGTTTATTTATTATACCCCTTAAGCCTAAATCTAGAATAATAATAATTATTTTTATCAATTTATTATTATTGTTATATGTATATATATTTCCTAATATAAGTTAAAATATCAAATGTAATAGATTTAAGGAAATAAATTAAGTATTAGAATGATGTTAGTTTAAAAAAAAATAGACTTAAAGGAATGAAATGTATTTATTACATATGTACACTATTACATGTATGTACGACATTTATGGTGAGGCACCAGCTGACAAGCACATTGTGCGGCTGGACCATGTTTAGTGATTACAAATATGTACTCCAGATAAAATAATAAAAATATTATTATTAGCATTACTATATAATACTTTAACTATTGATTATTGGTAAATACATAATGCATCATATAAAACAACTATAATGTATTTATTTGTTTGTTTTTTTATCATTTTATCATTATTTTTATATCTCAATTGAAGTATTTGGAAGATAAACTGCTTACAAGAAACACAAAAGGAACTTTTACCGAGACATACAAAAGATAAGATATCAATGTTGGATGAATTTAAACTCAAATGCTAGGGCTAGGATGATTATGAAATGTATAATTTTTATTCTAAACTTGATTTTAACGCTGAACATAATATAAACATGCTTTAAGCTGCCTTGATAATAACACTTTTTTTTAGCATATAATTGCAAATTTAGAGCTTTTTCAGGTTTAGGAAATATTTAAACTATATTTGGGGGATACAATGTATATTTTGAAGAATTTCATAAATATTCTTTTAACCAAGCTTTTTGGTTAAAAATATTATTTCATATTTTACGAAACAATATTACTAATGACTAAAAACTATATATGTTTTAAAAAGTTTCCAATCAATATATATTTGATATAAGATTTTTTTATTTTTTTTGACAAATTATGTTCAAACTAGCTAGCCGCAACTTTAATCAATGGAACCCGCCTCGGTGGCGTAGTTGGCTAACGCGCCAGTCGTGTTGAGCTCGACCGCTGAGGACGGGGAGATCGAGGTTCGAATCTCGGTCGGGTGAACTGGGGGTGGTTTTTCCTAAATGGTTTTCCACTCTCCCTCCACGCAAATGCGAGTTCACTCCCTCTAATTCAACCTTCCCAATTCCTAATCCATTAGCGTAATTAGTACTTAAAGCGTATAACCCGAACGGGTAGTAAGACGCTGTGCTAAATATTAATATTTAATCAATGGAGGTGTATTTGGAAAAAAAAATCATTATGTTTTTAAAAGATATTAGATTTTTAAGAGTATATTTTACTTTTTTAATAGCGCATAACTATCCTAGTCCTATATATTACCATCGAGGATACCATTATGCTACGTTTGAGTCTCATACAAATTTATTAAATGGTTCCGGTATATATTTTAGTTGATATAATACGTTAACATTTGAAAGCTAATAAAGGTTGAAAGAATGAAACTTCATGGACCAGGGCAATTCAATAGCTTACTGTGACATAACTTTAAGAGGTGGAGGGTTATTTTAACACGGTCAAACGGGGCAACATTCATAATTTATTTTATCAATATCTCTACAGTCAGTTCTCTTACCCCCCCTCCTCCCCCTCCTTGATATAAAATCCTTATCTTCTGTTAAAGTAGAGTTATCTTTTATTACATAATATTTTTACATCTCAAGTACCACCGTTTGGAGTGCTAAACCAAGAAATGGCAATAATCGACCTATTCATAGATAAGGCCACCCCCTTGATTTCCTGGTAGACAATCTCTTACTGATAAGATTTTGCAAAACCAATACGGTTTTTCCCCAGGTCAAACTCTGTGTAATATTGTCCGATGAAAGCCGCGCCGAGGGCCCATAAGTTGTCGTAAGGTGCGGCGAGGTCCGTGGCTACAAACGCTGACAGGCACAGCTCAAATCCACCCCATGTAATCTGAAAATAACATTCATTTTCATATTTAAATATATTACTTTACATCCATTACTGTTTCCAACTTATGCTATGGACTGGATCAGTTTACACACACACACCTCGCGGGGTAGGCAAGAAACTGTACATGTAGCTCAAAAAACAACAACTACGTACTTAATCCATCCTCACTGACTATCCCCACACTCCCCTATCCTTGCATTCTCCCTTCAACATCCATACACAGAGTCATACATGCTCTTTTATTCTTTATTATTATTATATTATTATTATTAGCACCGCGTCTTACTACCCGTTCGGGTTATACGCTCTTACGCTAATGTGTAATGGTAGGGTGATTGTGAGAGATGAAATGGAGGACCTATAGTTTAACGTGGGAATCCGAACCACGGTGGAGGCCTGGCATTCCCCACATTCACAAGATGTCTTGTCAGAGGTGAAGGAAGGGTTTGGTAATCAGATAGATCTGTGCCGGGACCGAGGATTGAACCCCGGCCGCCAGCATAGAAGTCTGACACCTTACCCCCCTAGACCGCCAGGTCACCTCTTTTATTCTTAAAACTATTAATGTTTGACCTTTCACATAATCATCTGTTCGGCCATACCGGGAATCAAACCCGGAACCCTCGGGTCAATAGGCAGGACACGCTACCGATTGAGATAAGGTGTAACTTTTAAATATATCATCGATTACTATTATTTTCTAAAGTTATTTAACATCCTGGAAAGACAATACAAATTTTGAAAATGTGCCTGCTAATATTTTAAAATGGTACCAGTATTATAGAACTATAATTAAATTTGATTTATTTAAACTTTTAAGTTTTAAAAACTTTTGGCTGATTCACAAAAAAATCGCAATTCTCTTCTGTTTTATAAACTGTTGGACGATAATATGTTATTGTAATTCTAGGTTTCCAAGATGATTAAAACTTGTAAATTGGTTTTATGGTTGAAAATAGGAGGAATACAGCGCTCTAACTAAATAACATAATATGTGGATGTTAGTGTTTTCTATTAATTTGTCCTTCGAGTAATTGTGCTGTTGACACCTACTTTAAAACATTATATTGGTAATAATAGCTAGAGAAATGAGGCTAATTGATAATCAAACTAGCTATCTAGAAATCTTTATGCTAGAGATGTGTAATTTTCAGTCCTAAAATTTATGTTTTCAGAATAGAAAAAAGGTATCTCTAAAATATTTGTCCACCTTCAACCCTCAAAAAGACGAGAAAAGTCATTACTGAATTTGACTAAATTATTCTATCAAGGTCAGTTACTAACTACCTATTCGTTCCATTACCTTTCCTCGTTTCTAATTAGTCCATGACAATTAACTTTTTATCTTTGATGTCATCACACTATAATTAATCATGTACACGAAATAAATTACCCACAATAATCATGTTAAATAATGTTCTTGGATAAATTCAATAGAATTGAAGAAATGGAACAAAAATAAAGGTAAAAACATTAACACATTTACAAACACCTAAATAGTTTGACACGCTAGACTCCCTCCTGAGGAATCTCACATGGCATGGACTTACTGCCTCTTGGAAAAAAATTATATGTGATATCAAAATAGAGAAGTATTTGTAAAGGTCATATTCTGAAAAATTGAAAAATGACACCTGGACATGGGAATCGAACCCGGGACCTTCGGCTTAGTACGCCAATGTTCTTACCACTGAGCTAGCCAGGATTCGTCCCGTGCCCATGGTCATTCTTCACTCTTCACTCATAGTCTAAGGCGGAGTCTAAGATGGACGTGCGGAAGCCGTCAGCTTATAAACATGTGATTATATAAGATCACAGCCATCAGACAACGCAGCCATTAGCGACTCAGTAGTTGGCATTTTAAACTATGAGTGAAGAATGACCATGGGCCCGGGACGAATCCTGGCTAGCTCAGTGGTAAGAGCATTGACGTACTAAGCCGAAGGTCCCGGGTTCGATTCCCATGTCCAGGTGTCATTTTTCAATTTTCAGAATATGATATCTAAATGGTGTTATCCTCACTAAAATGCATAAATGATAGCTTCGGCTATTTGATTCATTTGTAAATGTGTTTTAGTGGTGCTTAAATGCTTATGTGTGCATTATTTTATGTAATCATTATATTGTATTTATTTAAAAGTATAATTTATCAAAAATAATTAAATGTTACCTGCTGAATGTAGTTACGAGCTTTCAAGGTAAAGTTTTTCCCGCCAATCAGGAATGAGATTTCAGGCAGCTTGTTAATAGTCGCACAGTTCACCTAAAGATAAAAACATTTATTTTGTTTCAACTCGCAGAGTTATTAGTCTTTCAATTCACTTAATAGGGTTCAATTTAATATTTAAAAATAATAACAATCCCCTAATGATATGTACAGTAGCCCCATGACTTCTTTGGTACTGACTGACAGCTTTGAAAAGTTACCAGACCAAATCATGTACCCCTACGCCGAATCATATGATCTGCAAAAAACATGTGTTTAGCAGCTGTCACTTTTGACGATCAAAATTTAGGTATATACCTAAATGTTGACTGTCAGAAGTCAGCTGTGAGCTGTCAGTCAGCACCAAAGAAGCCGTGGGGCTACTGTAGGTTTATTTGTAAATAAACAAACTTGTGTTTTTCATCAATAGTTCTTTATTATTATTATTATTATTATTATTATTATTATTATTATTATTATTATTATTAGCACCGCGTCTTACTACCCGTTCGGGTTATACGCACTTACGCTAATGTGTAATGGTAGGGTGATT
The DNA here is from genome assembly GCA_902151425.1 of Timema shepardi. Classification (NCBI taxonomy): domain Eukaryota; kingdom Metazoa; phylum Arthropoda; class Insecta; order Phasmatodea; family Timematidae; genus Timema; species Timema shepardi. The sequence goes on along the minus strand of CABFVX010001530.1, from coordinate 4,061 downwards.
GTGNCCGTTCGGGTTATACGCACTTACGCTAATGTGTAATGGTAGGGTGATTGTGAGATGAAATGAAGGACCTACAGTATAACGTGGGATCCGAACCACCGTGGAGGCCTGACATTCCCCAAATTCACAAGATGTCTTGTCAGAGGTGAAGGAAGGGTTTGGTAATCAGATAAATCTTTGCTGGGACCGAGGATTGAACCCCGTTTGCCAGCATAGAAGTCTGACTGACACCTTACCCCTAGACCGCCAGGTTCACCCTTAATTCTAATTAATTGACTTTGGATTTGTAAATGTTTTATATGTAAATAAGTAAATTTTGGACTTTTATTAAACATCCTACCTAAATTAACATTGAGCATGAATTAAAAAGGTTGTTCTTTTGAGTTAATAATTATATTATTATCATATTTAACAACAGAATTTTAAGTATATTTTCTTGATTATGTATTTATTAATAATTTAGTTATAGTTAAGTTGAATATATAATGTAAAAAAAATGACAAAAGTGGATAGAAATTCCCTTTTTAGAATATGAAAAGGCCTTAAAACATTACAAAAATGGAAAATCTGCATTTGAATGTTTACCTATTTCTAGAATTTATGTGTCTTTACAAACCCCACCTGCTAAGTCACATAAATTAGAAAGCCATTTTTATTCAAACCAGAAACCAAAACTTTATTGGTAGTTAATATAAATAATAAAACACTAGACATAATTTAATCAGGGTCTATATTATATTGGAATATCATTTAATTTACAAAATTGATAGTTTACTATCCATGAATACTAACTTTGAATATGATGAGATTTCAAATGTTGCCACTACACTAAATTTGTGTTTTTATTTGTTACAGTTGGAGTTTAACCTGATATTCAATTACCGGTATATTTATTTTCTACTCTCAATACGCAGTGTGTAATATAAAAAATCAACAAATATTTTTAAAGTTGGATTATAAAATTAATGTATTGTCTGGTTACTGCTCAGATGGTCAGTGGCGGCTCGTGTATAGGCACTGCGTAACTGCAGCACCCCCTATTTCCACTTGAGATTATCGATAACATTTAATATAATGAGTCCTTTTTTCATTTAATTCTTTCTTTATTATTGTAGTACAATGTATTATTCCTTAAGCTTAATGTCAGTACTTCAGTAGCCATCCCCCAGTTTATGAAAAAGATACAAAAATCTTTGTATGGAACTGTGAGCTTTACAGTGCCAGTGACGTGGTATTTGACTGTTGTGCACATAGGAGGGGGGTGGAGAGGAAGGCGGGACTGCCAGGCAGAGAGAACACTGTTGCTCTCGCAGTGCCGGCTCTGGCGTGATGGCGGAAGGAAGTTTTTCAGCGTGTGTTTTGCTTAAAACCCGTGTACCATATTCTTGAATGTGATAAAGTGTAGAAGAGTGTAAAATTAGATATTATTCTGCTTCCAGCTATTCTATTTTATTCTTTTTTTTCGGTTCTTTTATTTAACAGAAAGACTAAATGCGCTTGCAGTACTTTCAATGGAGAAAAATTTCCTCAATTATCATCCAGAGATCAAGGAGAAAATTATTTAACTTTTTGCGCAAATTAAAACAAGAAGAATGAATTTTATTTTTAAATGAATAGATCAAGCTTGAACTGTAACAATTTAAGTTAAATTAAGTAAAAAATTTTGTTTTCTTTTTGTTAAGATTTTATCAAGTTTCTGAATAAATTTTCTTTTTATACATTTTTTTTTTACCTTTTACACAATTTTAAAACAAAGGTTAAAAATTTTCTGGAGCGCCACTACAGATGAAAACATTTGTTTAAGGATTATATTTATTTTAAGTGTATAATGTCAGTGATTAAAAGCTGTGGGTTAGGTACTCATCTAAGTTTGTTAAACTACTGTTATATAAACAAATTTTAAAATATATTTATTAAAAACACTAAAATCATAGTTTAATATCCAATATTTAAATGCATGTTTCCTTTAGTCTTGATTGTATATGTGCTATTAAAGCTTCTAATTGATTACCTGTTACTATAAGCTCTTACTCACATGCAAGGAATATTTCTCAAACATAGAAATAGTCACAATAACAAGTTCTTTGAAAAAGAAATACAAATTAAATCACGCACAAATTTATTTACTATTTCAAAACAATAACCTTAACACAAAATCAATAAAACAATTGTGTGTAAAATTGTCCAGTAATAAATATATTTTTTAGCACTGTGTCTTACTACCCGTTCAGGTTACACGCTTATGTACCAATTACACTAATGGTTTTATTGATTATAGAGGTTATGTTTATAAGAAGTGCACCCCACATCTGGGTGGGGGGAGAGTGAAAAACCACCCTCAATACACCCAACCTCCCTGTCATGGACAGTATAGACTTACACTTGATTTTTCTTTGCACCGCACCTTACTACCCATTCAGGTTACACGACTATGTACTAATTATGCTAATGGTTTTATGGATGAGGGATATATTTTATAGGAAATGTACCTACATTTGCGTGGAGGGAGAGTGGAAAACCAAGTTGAGGAAAAAACTCAGTAACCCAATCAATTTTCAAACCTCGCTCTCCCCGTCATGGTCAGTCTAGTATACTGCAAGAGTAGCCTTAGAATAATAATAATAATAATAATAATAATATTTAGCACCGCGTCTTACTACCCGTTCGGGTTATAAGATTTAAGTACTAATTACTCTAATGGATTAGGACTTGGGAAGGTTGAATTAGAGGAAGTGAACCCTCATTTGCGTGGAGGGAGAGTGGAAAACCATTTAGGAAAACCACCCCAGTTCACCTGACCGAGATTCGAACCTCGATCTCCCCGTCCTCAGCATTCGAGCTTCAACACGACAAGCGCGTTAGCCAACTACGCCACCGAGGCGGGTAATATATAATACTTTTTGAAAATTATGAGAATGTTTGTCATGTAATCTAGGAGAACAAGGTGAAAAGACTTAACTTCAAGAAAATGTATAAGTACCATCCTGACTAGAGGATAAGTAATTATGAGCTCCCATTAAATTTCTAAACATTTAAATCAAATGAATTTTAACTGAGTTATTTATAGCAATCTCAATATGATATGTTTGTATGTTGAAATTTTGATCCATACAAAAAGGTAAATTGGTTTATAATCCGAAGGAACCCAAAGTGGTGGTCACATGATCAAACGCAATCACTCCCAAGTTAAACTGGATTGCCAATGTCAGAAAGATCGGGGTTTGAATCCTGGTTTGTTGTATTGAGGGTGCTTTATACCAAACAGTTTCCAACTATTTATTAGTTCAATTTTACCTTCCTCATCCCTATTCCAATAGCTTAGAATTAATGTACATAGAGAGCCCAAATGGGCACTAAAAAGCGGTAGTTGTCTGTAAAAAAAAAAGGCTGAAGTAAATTGTACTGCAGACAACATAAATCAAATATTTTCAAATAGCTAAACCAGCTACTCAAAACCATTCAGTTAACTGAACTAATTGCTAAACTAGCAAGCAGCCATTACCTTGTATCTTCCCAAAGCGAGAGGCACAGCCACGAGAATTGTGTTCAGTTTATCGACTTCTTTAGCCGGTCCGCTGATCACCGTTGTGCTCGTGTCGACGATAGCGTCACAACCATTCACACAAAATGGCACGGATGTGTTAACATTGACCTCAATTAATACGCTGTGGAAAAGAGTCGTAGATGTATTAAAAGGATTTAGGCCGGGAGGGATTGGATGCAAAACGGGACGTGGAAAGAAGTAAGAAGGTGTTATATAGCCAAGTAAGAAACAGGAGGAGAGAGAAAAGACAAGAAGTTAGGATAATGGATGAAGAAGGAGGAACGTTGAAGGCAGGAGAGGAAGTAAAGGAACTATGGATGAGAAATGTTCAATCCGGAGAGTGATCAGGGGAGTAGGAAGAAATAGCAGAAGATGAGGAAAGGGATTAGAGTGATCAGGGGAACAGGAAGAAATAGCAGAAGAGGAGGAAAGGGATTAGAGTGATCAGGGGAACAGGAAGAAATAGCAAAAGAGGAGGAAAGGGATTAGAATGATCAGGGGGGCAGGAAGAAATAGC
>CABFVX010001529.1:39076-159520 GCA_902151425.1 Timema shepardi | reverse complement strand
ATAATATATAAAAAAAATAAAAATAAAATATAAAAAACAATGTAAATACAAAAAAAGTTTAAGAAAATATATTCACAAAAAAAAATAATATCTTAGTTTTTTGTTTTCAATAAATGTTATTTTTTTAGAAACTCACTGTAAAACATTGAGTATTTTCTTTTATTATATTATTATGCCCGTGCGAAGCCGGGTTGGGCTGCTAGTCTCTGAATAAAGGATGAAATGCTAAACCACTCTATTCCAAGCGCTGGCCTGTTATTTTGTATTACCTATTATAAAAACAATTATACCCGCATCAATGGGCAAGTAGAATACAGCGCCAATATTATCTGATTTGGTTTGCGGGTATATTAAGGTGCTTTTTCCTCAATTATTTACCTCCACCCATCCAGTGAAAATTAAGTCATGGAGTCTTGGAAGTCCTACCTCTTTATCTATACCCTATTATTGTAAATATTATAGCATTTGTCCGGACGCGTATTAGGATTGGCACGTTTAAAATGCTTCACTTATTCTAATTGTGTAGTAAGATGCGTCATAGTATCGACAAATGTTGTCAAGGAACCTATTAGTTAATTTAGATAAAAACTATATTTAAATACATTCCCTTTTATATTCATGCGTTTATCTTTTGCCAACATTCCGACATTAAAATTAATGGGTTTATTAAACAAAATGAATGATACTTTTATTTTCTGGAAAGAGTATTATAAAAATACTAAAAGTTGAAAAGTAAACTGAAGTACAGTAGATAATCAATATGTTCTACGATTAAGAATTGCCGTTGCTTTTGAATCTTTGTTTTGCCTGATTACCGTCACAATTTTTTTTATTAAAAAGTTACTGGAGGTAGGGAAGCTACTATGGACATTATTAGACACACTTATAAATTATCCCCATAGCTCTCTAAGTCCTATTTGAATTGTTGACTCACTAACAAACCACCTTCATCCATGCTTCTTGGCCTTCTTTCAATGTTTCCTCCTGTCTTGGGTCGTCACATCCCCTCTCACTTGGTCCCAAAATCTGATTCCTTGTCTCCCCAGTGGTCTCCTCCCAGCTGTCCGACCTTTCCAGACTTCATGAAACATATCTTCTTCCGCTCGTCTCGTTACATGTCCAAACCATTTTAGCCCTCTTTTATTAGTTACTGTCATCACATCTGATCTCTCATATATCTTATATTATTGTTATTTCTTATTATCCATACGTATTCCTCCTTCACTGCTCCAAAAATCAACATTAATACTCTATTTTCAAACGCATTCACTGAGATATAAATGTTTATTATATAATTTAGTGAATAAGCTAGGTTAGCCTCAGGCATGGTACACTGTTCTACTTTCGGTGGTCGTAAAGATGGCGACATGTGGGAAGTGGTCTTAACCGAGAAAGAGATAGCAAGATAAACTCCTGTGACTTTCGAAACGGTTTGAATTACCTGTCCCCCACTGGCTACACTTCAAACAAGGACACGAAAGGTAGCTAGGCAAGATAAGTTAAGACCCTGCCTAGGGGAGATTCGTAAAAGGAACTGTACTGGACCAAGGGGACACTCCCTTTTGAGATGTAGGGAACGTCGGTCCAAATGTAGTAACTATTGGTGTACGATTTAGCAAAGTTCTCTTTCTTCTCGTGTGATATAATAAGCTGACTAGTTAAAAAGTAATAAAACTATATACAATATCAATTATAAAATAAAATGGAGTCCAAGCAATCGAATTTTCAACATAAAAATTTACCCTATACGATCAATTAGTCAAAGGCCATTGAGAGTATTAAAATAAATGATACGACACAATCACATAAACTTTCTTATTTTGTGTTCTATAGCTTTGAATATAATTTTCAAAGTTAGGTTTTGAGTTAACTACCCTTAATTATGATTTCCTCATAAAGAAAAACACATCATCTTGTTAAACACGTTAAATTCTCTTTATATATAAATGTTAAACTGAACTGTTCAAATATAGTAAACAAAATTCAAATTTACAAAAATAAATTATTCGTAAACTATCACACAATTTGTTGGTTTCATTTATTAAAACAACACTTTTTATCTTGCATAAAAAGAACAAACATTTTTAGCGTTGCAATGACAAAACAGAACAACTGTAGAACGCGTGTTTGATAATGAAGGAAGGTGAATGTTTATTTACAATACACAACACAATTGTTTGCTATTTGTAAAAACAAAAAGCATTATTTTTTATCATGAACACCATCCCTATATTTTCATTTTAAATTCTATCTTCAAGATACATTTTAAAAATGAGGAGCTATCTGAATAAATAAGTAGCCGCTCTGGTTTAGAAAACTGAGATTAACGGCAAGAAGGGTCGCTGTGCTGACCACATTTTACCCTCTATCCGCAAATGTAGGAACTACTAATGATAATGGTGGCAGCTGCTCGGTCAGTAAAGCTCTCTTGCAGATTCGACCTATGGGTTTTAGATAAATAAATATACATTATTATTGATAATGTAAAATAAGTTCCCCGATAGCAATTTTGAACCATATCGTAAAATATATTTTCAAAAATTTAAATTTTACTAAAATCAATTATTATTAATTACTACTGATTTTTTTTAGAAAAACAAATATATAGATATATGTAACTTTATAATGCAAACAACTAAACAGGTATCATTTAGAACGATATTGTTAAATCCATTTTTGAATATATTAAAATTTAAAAAAGTTATCAGTATACCAACCACATCCAAATTCCCTGACAACAACATTTTCAAAAAATAACGCCTTATTTGTCATGATACTGTAAAATACTTCCCAGAATATACATTTTAGTAAAATCGTTAGAGCCATTTTTAAATTAATTCGAATTTAAAAAAAAAATCACTCATTAATAAACAACTCTTTATCATAATTTTCCCCAAACCCAGTATATAGGGATATTTATTTTGTCAACTACTTCCAAGATATTCATTTGGAACCAAATCAATAAAGCCATTTGTAAAATATTTCAAGTTTTTTAAAAAACAGTCACTATACTACCCATAAATATTTACCCGAAAAACAAGTATGTGGTGTTATTTGTTATACCACACTATCCCCAGCTAGATATTATAATAAAACCATTAGTGATATTTTAAATATTTTAAATTTTAACTTACAATCAATAAACTACCCTTCAACCAAATTTTTGCATAAAAACAAATGAAACACTGCTATTGGTAATCTAAAATAAAACTTAGATATGCATTTTAATCAAAATAGTTTGAGACATTCCTAGAAGAATTTTTAATTCAAAAAATCACTCATCTGTAAACTACCGTAATTTAAGGGCTAAGTTAAAAATAAAAAAATGTCCCTAGGTATTTCCCTATAAATTCTAAGTATAATTTTCAACAAAGTTCATTTGACCTTTCCGGATCCATGGTTAGGGACAAACAGACATACATTTAGACAGACAGAAATGTCAAATCCACTGTTTTAGGTTATTGTTTACATAAAACGTAAACATACTTTATAATCTTGAGATAGATTGTTTTTCACGATCACAATACTTTCTCTTGAGATGATAAAATAAAATTAAAGTATCAAAACATATAATCAAATTAGTGGCTGTTTAAAACATTTAAGATCTATGTACAGTACATAGTTTTATTTTATATGTGTTTATGTAGCAACTTTGTGTATTTTTTAATCCACGTATCACCCACTATACATCCAGGATATAATGATTAAATTGTCCTAAAGGACTAGGAGTGAGAAAGATAGAGCTTAGAGGAAACGTAGCCATGTTTACGTGGAGGAAGTGTGGGAAACCAATAGTAAAAATACACCCTCAGTACACCCATACTGGATTCGAACTCCAACCTCCCCATTACCGGTAAAACACAATATAGGAGCTTGTAATTTTGAAAACATGCCCACCGGTGCGTGCCTATATTGTTTGTTGAAAAGGAAATTAAATCTATCTGCATCGGTGGGCACGCGAACTACTGTAAATGTCAGGTTCATCTAGTTTGGTTTAAAGGCTAAGAGATGAAGGAGGGTGCACGGGCTCTGGATTCGTATCCTGATTTGGTATTTTTCATAAAAGACTTCTTACTCTATTTCCACATAAATGAAAATAATTTGTATCTATCCTCATCATTATCCCATTAGCATAGTTAAGTTTTTTATTATTATTATTATTTAGCACCACGTCTTACTACCCTTTCGGGTTATACGCTTTAAGTACTAATTACGCTAATAGATTGGGAATTGAGAAGGCCTAATTAGAGGAAGTGAACCCGCATTTGCGTGAAGGGAGAGTGGAAAACCACTTAAGAAAAACCACCCCCATTTCACCTGACCAAGATTCGAACCTTGAACTCCCCGTCTTCAGCGGTTGAGCTCAAAACGACTAGCGCGTTAGCCAACTACGCCACCGAGGCGGGTGAATAGTTAAGATACGGATAATAAGATACTGGGGTAAAAAAAGGCAGATACAACTAAATTTTTAGTTACACTAATAAGTTAAGGACGAGGAAAGTAGAACATATATATATATATATATAGGAAATGTATCCAAATTCTCTTGGAAGGAGAGTGGAAAACTCTTCTGGGAAAATCACCTCTGTACATCCTACTGTGGCTTGAGCCCTGACCTTTATGTCATCCGCAAATCATACTAAAAGAGCCTGACCGCTATTCCACGCACTCACCTTTGCGGCCACGGACTTCAAATGATTATATAATAATATGTTTTAAACCCTTATGTTTGTTCTTTCTTTCTCCGCCAAGGGACGAAGGATCGTGCGAGCAAACTTATTTTTGCAGTAAACTGAAAGCTGAATGGTGGTGCTATGGAAGTAGAGTAAAATAGGGTAGAGCGGAAATGAGGTTTCGTTTGTGGGTTCTCGACTTCACATGACGCGGAGAAAGAGGGGGTGGTTCGGGGTGGAGGGTAGGAAGGGTGGAACTAGATTCTAAATAGAACATCCGGTCGTGTTTTTCGGATTATTGGATTACCAGCACTACATGAATTCATGGGGGCCCACACTAAGAACTAAAAGCTTTAACAAAAATCCATGGGTCCACCACGTACATTTTAATACAGGATTATTCATTCACACAAATAATGAACCGGCTTAACCTAAGCTAGTATATTTATTTGGAGACGAAAATCGCTGTGGATGAAATTATTCATTTCGATGGTTTTTACTATATACGGATTTGTTTGCTCTTATAAAAATGTGCAGTTAATAAAGCAATGCTGGTCTGCCACGTGAATACATTTCCGTTCTTTTTGTTTGTTTTTATAAAACTTATAGTCCAAAATATTGTTTGTGGAGCAAATTTTAAATGAATAATAACTAGTTATATTTTACATGATATTAAACTATTTTGTATTAATTTAAACTTGACCATACTTATGGATAAGATCAGGATTTATTATAACAAAACTTTTGGTTCTGTTTTTATTATTTTAGTGTGGTTCTCTCATTCTAAATACACACATTACAAATGGACTACATACTGATTAACTCATTTCAGTGCGCATAGTATTAAACATTCAGTTTACTTCTTATCTAGTAGGAAGAACCTATATACAAATAGTAAATATCATTGTTGAAACAAGGTTTCCTAGATATATAGTCAATATATAATCAACCACTCTAATTACTGAGATATGAGGAAGATATAATTTTTGTTATACATTACATTATATAAGCTATATTTAATTTATATTATAGTAAGGGGTTAGATGTCACTTATCAGACACTTGTAAAATATATAGTGAGTTGAAATATGGAGTTGCACTTTCCACATTACGTTTTAATCTATCCTTATAGTGTGCTATTAGGATGACGCAATAATATATGGAAAAATTGACATTAAACAGCACAGTGCAGCCATTAAGATACGAAGATGATTTAACTTTATTGAGAAATATTAAGGAAACTGTTGTGAGAAATGAGGAAATTTTACTAAAGACTAGTAAGGAAATAGTCTTAGAAGTGAACGCTGAAATAGTATATAATCACACAGAGAGCGCAGATTGAGGACAATAATTTATAGGTTACTGCGAACTACATATTATTTGACAAGATTGAGTTTAAATATTAAGGAACAATTTTAACTAGCAATAACGATACGGTGGGCAGGTCATGTAGAGAATATGGGAGATTACAGAACCTTGTTAAGGATATTTACTGGAAAACCCAATGGGAAGAAACCTTTGGGAAGACCAAGATGCAGAAGAAATTATGACATTAGAATGCACCTGAAAGATATAGGGTATAATGAGTTGTACTGTGTATAACTAGCTCCGAATATGGGTATGCTGGATGGAGCTAGCTCAAGATAAGGGTAGGTGCCATTCTTTTTTAAGTGTGCTAATGAACTTTACAGTTCCCAATGCCATAGAGTAAGTAAACTATGCATTGCATTTTTACAAACTAAATAATTATTTATATGGTGCCAAATCATCCAGCTAAACTAGGATTCAATTACGGTTATGGCATTTGTATTTCTTTATTATTATCTTAATCATATATTAATATCCCTGTCCATGAAGTTATGCATACTGTCTTTGGTTGTGTTTGTTTATAATAACTATATTAACAAACCTTGTACTGAATATAGTGCTTATAACTCTCCTGCTGTAATAAATAAAGAGGGTTTGGAAACTCAACGTCTAGATTGCACATTCAGTCTGTTTGAACTAAAAGTAATACAAAATACCTATACACGTCCATCTGGCAAACTATGCTAATACCATTAAATTGTGTTCAATGTTTCAACCTATAACGCCGGGAAAGAAAAGCTGTGCAATCATGCGTGTACAGCAGGTTTCATAGAAGCCAGGCGCGTGGTACTAGACATGTAATAATGGCAAACACTTGCTGAGATGTAGGACCGGTAAGATGGACTGGTGTGCTATTTACTGTTAATCTTGGTAAGATCTGCTGTCGTGCTCCAAGATGTCGAGGTGCGCAGTGCCTCACGTCTAGCACCTACGCAACCTGTTGTACACGCATGCTTGCACAGATTTGCTCCCCCAGTGATGTACGATGAAACTTTAAACACAATTTAATGGTATTAACATGGTTTGCCGAATGTAAGTTTTAAGGGGTTTTGTGCTACTTTTGGTTCATACAAGCTATATGTACACTTTGAGGGTTGAGTTTCCGAACACTCTAAAATTGATAAAAACAATTATGTCATACGAGGACAAATGTGGAGCGGTTGATGTGTTAACATCGATCGAGTAAACCTGAACAAAGCCCTTCAAACGTCACAGTGACCCTTTATTTGTATTTTCTGAGTACACTAGAAAGAGGAAAACAACTCATAAACACGTATGAGGTTGAGGAAATTGAGTGTTTTCACTTTTGAAAATTAACTTAGCGACTTCTCATCCATCACTTTGACAGTTTTCTCGTTCTCGTCTCTTTCTTGTCTCTTAACGTGCCAGAGTTGAATAATGGGCCGAGTTTTGGTTGCTTGTTTTAGTGTCGGTTTCTTTATGAAAATAGTAAATATATTTCCCGCAATGGTGGTATCGTAGTCTAAGGCGTACCTCTTGCAATTAACTTGCAATTAACGGAGATGGGGAGTACCGGAGTTCTAATCTTGGTTGTATATATTGAGGGTGATTTTACCTAAAAGGGTTTTTCACTCTCTCCACACAAATATTGGAAAATTTTCTCAAAATTATACCTTCACTATTCCTCCTCCATCAGTTTAAATATATTGACAGGAAAGACTCAGTGCATACATACACATATACCTATATATAAAAGGTTTGTAGTTACCGGGATATACGTATATGTGTTTGTATGTGCGTTTATAGGTTTGTATGTATGTGTGAGAGATATAAAGTGCGTATTATACTGCAATTGTATACAGTAACATTGAAAAAAGTGTCCAAGATTTCATAATTAAAATATTTAGCTGATGTACTTGATTTTTTCTGTAAATGTTGTAGCAACACTGCACGTTTATACTTTATTCCATTATTACAACAGATATTTTAAAATGAAATCCTGGAGACATTTTTAAATGACCTTCTTTCTCTGTATATATATAAAGCTCATTTATATAAGCCCTATTCCTATTTAGATAGATGTATACCTATATGTATATACATAAATATAGCTGCATGTACTGTACATGCAAACTCCAATATATATAGATATGTTAGTTAATATTTAAATATGCTATTTATTTAGATCTATTAATATTATATAATATTATAAAAATTAAGTAATTATGTTGTAAACTTAATTTAAAACCCAAAATAAATTAAGATGAACCATAACTTTATCTATACAATCACTGTCTTCGTAGCTGAGTGGTAAGGAAAACTCCCTTAGAGTCTAAGTCAGGGCTAGCGAAAATTTTCTGACCAGTGTGCCACTTAAGGACTAGATGAATTCAGAGCTATTTTAGTGTGGCATCTTTTATTTAAACTTTTAAAGAGTATTTACAAATCAAAACGTGTTGAATATTATTAAATGTAACAAATACTTTAAATCTAATTGTAAAGATTTTAGATATGCCTACATTTTAAAGAAGGAGAATTTATTAAATCACCAAAGTGAGTGCCTTAGATAATATTAATTTCAATACATTAAAGTTGACGTGTAGTCCAAATGGGTAGTAAAACGTGGTACAAAAAAAGAAATTAAAAGTTAAAGCAATGACAATAAATATGTATACATGCTGAGATCAGAAACTTACATAATAGTTTCCATATTAGTTTGAAACATGTGATTTCCTAGGTTACATATTTTATGTTTGGTTCAGTGCTTGTTTTCCTCAACAGCATAACCCAAGGCTTCTAACCATTGACTCCATAAATTTCGTTGTGACATAACATTGCATGACATGGCTACCGAAATATTGTTGACTTCCAAAAAATTATACCACGTTGGGAAACTTTTTATCTAATACTTATTTTTTTTCATGTTAACGTACCACCAAAATCATTCTCGCATGCCATAAAATCACCATCCCTTATATAGAAGATCACTGTTTGAGTCTGATATCGATTGGAGTAATTATGTGTATTTTTGTATGAGTTCTATCAATTGCACAGACATTGAACGCCTGGTGTTTTTGAGAGGTGATATGTACTATATTAAGCTTGATATAGTGTTTACAATATATTACTATATCTTCAGGTATAGGATGGAGAAAGTTATTAATTTCATTTATCTGTCTCGGTCTCACTTAAGACTCTTACAAACATGGCTGTCCTTAACTTACGTGGGGCCCTGGACTAATTTCATATGCAGATCCCCAACTTAACTTTCTCGTCCCCTTCTCACATCTCCCCCCAAAAAATTATTTTTTCTTTAGTTTCAGTAATTTGCACCTATATATGATTTTTCAACCGTATAGGTTATGAGGAAATGCATTAAAAGATAGTAAATACATGTAATCATTAATGCTAGAAGCCGTGTTTTATACATATCCTCCTTATATATAACTTGATAAGCCCGTTTCCGGTAGTAATAGAAATTACGAGGAAATTACTGAACCGGTTTTGACAAAGGACCACTCATTTTAATGGTTAGGAGTCCAGGATGTCGAAAAAAATAGTATTGTTCCATAAATACCCGATTTTCACAGAGAATTTTTATTTTTTGTTTGATCACCATGGAAACAGTTATTTGCTGCATGTTAGTAACTCTCTAAATAAAATATATCTCTTTGTCTAGAAAATAATAGCTCGATATTTATTTGTTGGTCCGAACACATTACAATTTTCTCTTTGGATGCTGGTCATAACACATCTAAATTGAGATTCCTAAGTTGGGGAAACATTGATTTTTTATTTGAATATGGTTGTCGTTAATTCGCATTTAAATCAATAATATTTAGCATAATTCGAAAATTAAAAGGTTAAGTTCTTAAGTTCGTGAAAACATTATCCACGTTTTGTTTCGTGAATTATAACATGATTGATGATATGTATGTATATGTTTTGTTGTGTATTATAAGCCCAAAAACGATAAAATGATCTTGAATGGCCTTTAAAAATAGCCATTTTAACTATCTAAATATGAGTTTTGGTGTTCACTTTTTTCAAATAATGTGTTTTGATGTTAATTTTATTCAAATAATGGGTTTTGATGTTCATTTTATTTAAATAATGGGTTTTGATGTTCCTTTTATCGAATAGTAACACAATACAAATACAGAAGTTAAGCTATGTTTTCATTTTACGCTTAACTTTGAGGATGTGATATTTAAAATAGTATTATTTTGTGTACCCTATCTATATTTTCACATTCTTAAAAATACAGTGAGTTCAGTTACGTTTCCTTGTAGATAATTAATTTTGAGGGTACGTTATTTCAAAATACCATAATCTTTTGTGTACCACATCTATATTTTCACATTCGCTATCTCTATCTGGCACTCTCTCTCACTGGCATTCTCTCTAAAGCTCCCACACACTCTCACTCACTCTCTTTCTCAAACGTTCTCTCTCTCAAACGCTCGCTCTCTATAACTCAAAATCTCTCTTAAACTCTCTTTAAATCACTCTCACTATATATCAATCTTGCTATCTATATTTTAAACTCACTTTCTCTTTCTCAAACTCTTTTATCTCAAACTCTCAATTCCTCTCTCTGAAACTCTATCTCTCTAACTTTCTCTCCAACACTCTTTCTTAAACTCTGTTTCTCTCTTCCTCTCTAACGTTCTCTCTCAAACCCTCACTCTTACATACCCCCACATTTTCTCTCTCTTTCACACAATATCTCTCCCAAAATTTTACACTATCTTGGTTTCATACACACACTTTATCACGCATTTACCCTCACGTATTCTCTTTCTATCTCTCTCACACTATCCCTTTCTCCCATACACACGCTTTTTCTCACACACACTCTCTATAATCAAACACAGACACACACACACATATACACACATTTGTATGTATAATTTATTAAGCCCATTTTTGATAGTTGAAATTAAGAGTAAATGGTTTTACCAATTTTATCCACTGAAATCATTTTAAAGGTTAGATGTCCAGAATGCCGTAAAAAATATTAGCCTAAAACTAAAACTAGATTTTCCTTGCGAATTTTCCATATTCTCATTCTGTGTGAGCAGTGGCTAAACTGTAAAATTATTCTTTGTTTTCATTTCCGTGGAAACCATTATTTTACTTTTATTGTATAGCGGTAAATAAAATATTTCTCTTTGTTTAAAAATAGTAACTTAAATAATTCTTACTTGAGTGGTTTGGTGCATAGGTAGAGAGATAGGAGAAGGTTCGTTTTAAATTTATAATCGTGGACGAAAGTGGAAAATATAAGTTTTGTTTCAAATCAAACAACAAAAGCTAGATATCCATATAATTTGTTAATCTTTGACGAGTAAACTTTTAATTAGAAAGTCAAGTGAGATCTTATATATATTTTTTCTAATAAAAAATCTATAATACATTTTAATGCAATAATATGCAGGCATCGCTGCAACGATCCACCAGTAGGGTTGATTTCTTCCCAAACCTTTGTTCAATTTTCTTAACTACCTAACTTTATCTGTATACAGAGGTTAAAAAGACTGTGCCAAGTTTGATTTGCATAAATATTTAAAAAAAACATTCAATATAAAGCCAGTCACTGTTAGGTGTAGAGTAAAGGTGTCGCTTGTAGAGTCAGTTGGTGTATGTATTTTAATGGGATTGGCAGACTGATGTGCAATAGTAGTACCTTCTGACTTTGTGAGGAACCTACCTCACTCACTCAGTTCCCTAAAACGCCTCCTCAGTGCTGCCTAGGCTTTGCAGCTGACGGTGGAATGGTTGAGGATCCAACCAACCTTAGGGTTTAAGTATATATATATATATATTCCATTTTCATGAATGGTAGCAGCATTTTCTTGAGTCATTAAACTATAGCCCTATCCTATGAGCTACATTATGCTGGATCCAATGACTGAACCTGCTCTCCATAGGATAAATCAAGCGTACGTTATCCTAGATTTTTTTTATATCAACGATAGAACAAAAGTATTGATTGGCTTGGTTTTATAAAGTAAGAGCGAATTAAAAAATACATATTTGTAAATACAAAGCGGAAGCAAAAAAAAAAGTAAAAACAAAATATAATCTTAATATAGTTCCATTAAAGGGTGTGATTTATTATGACTCAAACTGATTCTTGTTTATATTTATTGTTAAATATGTTTAAATTTTCTTTAAAAATAAAAGAAAGGTAAGCTATGCGATTCAATAAAATAAAAAAGTGAATAAAATCATTATTTTATTAATATAGGAATCAATTAATTTTAATACATGGCAAGGTTTAGTTACTATGAACTATATTTCAACTAATTAGGGCATAAGAAACATCGTAAATATTAAAAAAAAAACGGCGTCGTGTATATTAATAATAAAAACATTAGGACTACATTTTGAACGTCTTATGTTCAATGTTTCTTTTTTGTAACTAATTAAAAGTATGTTGTAATATGGACCAGATTATAAATACGCTAGACGCCCGTCTTTTCCTTGATCCAGTCCCTATAGTAGCTGACCCGTGTGTACACCCCTGGGCGATCAGGAAGGGCACACTGATCCCCCCAGGACACAATCCCCACCAGCTTCCCACCTGCAGCCAAGGGACCACCACTGTCACCCTGGAACAAAATACAAACACTTTAAAGATTAACTATCAGTTTTATACCTCGTCTCCTTACTCTTCCTGGATGTACAGTACACGTAATTTTTTATCGCCGCGTTTTACTACCTGTTCAGATTATACTCAAATAATTATAATTACTTTAATAAAGTAATGGCGAGTAAGGAAGCATTTGAGAGATAATAAATCTGCATTTTTGTGGAAGGAGTTTGGGAAACCATTTGGGGCGAAACCTCAATAAACAAGACTGGGATATGAAGCTTCATTTCCCCGTCATTAGAAGGCAAGTCCAACATGAAATTGACGCCTTAGATCATTCAGACACTGTAGTGGGTATAACCATATTTAATCACACTAAAGTGTTAGGGATAAATAAGGCAGAATTTAGAGGAAGTTTACCTACAGTTGCATGGATGGAAAGCTGGGAGAAATTAAGGGGGACAAATCAACCCTGGATATATTATAAAACCAGCCTTCTTGTAACAGGTAAACCAGATTAGATAAAGCTGACATTTAGTCTACGTGCCCATGGATAAACTAAGATGGATACTTGAACATTTACCTTATTTTCATCAGTTTTGTAATAGATTGGGATACTGGTAACAGGCAGGTTTTAGATCTCGAATCTAGTCTGGGTGCACCAAGGGTAGTCTTACACCTATAATAATTTATAATTATGTGTTTTTCATTCCCTTTCGCCGCCACTAAAGATGTATCCCTACGAATTACCTCAATTATTCCTTCTATATAAGGTAAACTGATAAATTATTATTTTGTTAAAACATAAAAAACAAATTAAAATGTTGTTAAAATGTTTAAATTGACTCCAGCTTCGCATTTTTTGTTTAGAAAAGTGAGAAAACATTTTATAAAAAGAAACTTACATAGTTTACCCGACGGGGAAACTAGCACTCGCCTATTTATAATCAGCAAACCTGCCCAAACGAGTTTGGATGTTTAGTCCGCTTCCTCACACTTGTGGGTTTATTTTAAATACTTTTATCATATTACATATTATGTGTAATATAATGTAGTTAGCATATTTTATAAACCCACTTTTGTGGCCGCAAGATCTAAGGCGTCACTCTTACAATATAATAGACTGATGATGGTAACATCTGGGTTATAATCCCTGTCCGGTATACTGGAGGTAGGTACTTTTTCTTAAAATAATTTTCTAATATTTATCTATGCAAATGTGGTTACATTTCCTCATAGTTAAACCAACCTCATACTTAGTGCATTAACGTTATTAGTACATGTGCGTATAACCCAAAAGGATGGTCAGACGTTTTACTGAAATTAAATAAGTATTAGCTATTTTTTAAGGTTTTTTATAACTGGAAAGAACATTTTCAAAAACTTATAAATATATTAGCCAAGAAACCCTATTAAAATGTTTGGTTATCTCTCACTCTAGCCAGTTTGAAGGGCCAGGTGATTAGGGGGACTAACTAAATATCAATCATAAATTATTACTACGCTCCCTGGCTCTAGATTCGGGTGTTTAGGATTAGATGTTGATCTCCTAGGTAGAGTTAATTTGTATTTTGAATGCTGATTTGACCATACATTTAGAAAATTGCCTTTTAGAGACCCTAAAAATAAAGCTGTTTCACGGTCTGGATTCTGTAAAAAAAATCAACTTGATAAAAGGTTAGTGATCTAATCACACCAAATCCGAATAACTTCAATTTGTACAGTAATCAAGTTAATTCTTTCCCTAGATCCAAAACCAATCAGCATGTGAGCACCGGAATTACTCTTTGTAAAAATAATCATGTGTTTTTTACCACGTGTAAAAAAACTCTGATGTATTACGTCAAGTTAATCGTAATAATGATCGGGCTTGTTTAAAAAACGTTATATTTTTCATTTATACTTCTTAAGTGAAAATGTAAATCGAACTCATAAAGTAGCTAATTATTTTGGTACATTAATTAGCTTTCCAATAGGCTAGCATAAATTATATTTATATATTTTTGCAAGGGATAAATTACGTGTACGTTTATGATCTTTATTATGACCTGATAGGCTTGAATTTGAGATAACATTTATTTATTTTATTTTTGCTGGTATTTATAAACTCTACTGATAAATATTGGGGCATTTAATTAAAATTTACCGTCACTTTGCTTCTTCTCTGGTAAGGTATTTTAAATCGTTGACTACAGAAAAATTACACTAAATTATAAATAGTATGAAAGAAATATATTGATACTGAGAGTTCTCTAGACTTGACCTTCACAGGACATTAAGATAGTCTTTTTCAATGCCTAGCTGGAAACATAAAATTAATATTTATCTGACTATACTTAATTATTTACTTCGGGGCCCCATTATAATCAGAAGCTTAAAGAGATTCATCACACACAATACTATTTTTTTGATGCTCGTATAAATCAATAACATATAAACACTTTAAAGGCAGACATGTTAAATATTGGTTTATCTCATTATAATATTCTCTATAAATTATTTTTATACATCAATCTCTATCCAGTATTCTTTATTCCATGAATTCGTTGTTGTTCTTCTTCATGACCCTCTATGGATGAAAAACGCAACAGTCAAGCAAAGCAGAAAATTTTGAATCGCTTTCACTTGTAAATAACTCTTAAAACGATTGATCCACCGTATCATTATTGATGATAAAATAACAAAATAGTTTTCAGAGTATTTTCTAATTTTTTGTGTTATTTTATATTAGCAGGAGAGGATAACAAATAGCAATGTGGGTTACAAGTTTTCCAAACAACTAGAGTAGAACAATGGCTGAATGGTGAGTTACAGCCTATCATAAGATATCTGCACAACTTGCTATATCTGTTGCGTGCGAGTTGAGATATTATCAGATCTATCTGAGACGTATAGCAACGATCTATGATAATCTAAGGGAATGTGTTACCATGATGATATTCGCCATGTTATTCAAACAAAACAAATAAGATGGTTACACAAACCAAATAAAAATGTGTTTATCCAATAGACTTCAATGCCTTCGAACCAGGGCCAAAAGGAACACCATTAGGCTACTATGTGCTGCCACCAATATAAATGTTACCTTTTATGACGTTACAAGATGCCAAAGATAAATGTTTTTCTCTTCTGGTACAAGTACAAGTATTGTATGGTCAACGATTACTCACAGTAACCCCATGGCTTCTTTGGTGCTGACTGACAGATCACAATTGTCAGCTGACGACTTTGAAAAGTTACCAGACCAATTTATGTATCCCTACTACGAACCAAATGATCTGCAAAAAACATGTGTTTATAACCTGTCACTTCTGACAGTCAGCTGTGAGCTGTCAGTCAGCACCAAAGAAGCCATGGGGCTACTTTAGTCAATGATTTATCCACTCAAAAACCGGAACACGTTGGCTAACAGCTGTTTGTAGCTTGCATCGCAAAGCGTAACGGTTCGACGTACATTTCTGGGATAGTATTAACTGCTAGTCTAGCCTGTCTGTCCTAAATGAATTTGCGAGACTCTGGCTATACATGATTTATCTGGCAGGCGTCTTTAACAACTTTCGTATGACCCGAACTTCTAGTTTCAACGAACTGGTAACTTAAGGTTTACCTGGCAGGCGTCTATCCCTCCTTCTGCATGCCCCGCACAGAAATCCCCCACAAATAGACCTCCATAGTCAGCGTAGTACTTATCTTTGCAGTCAGAGTCACTGTATATATTGACTGTGATATACAGGAGGTCAGAACTATACTCTGTGCCGCCATTCTGAAATAAAAAACACAAAATTTTAAGTTTTTTTTTACAAAACGGTATTAGTTTTATGTTATTTTACGTTGAACACAAGGGTTATTAACAACTACATTTAATTTATAAAGATGAGAAGGTTATCTCGCAAGAAAAGCATCTCATAAGCATGAAGATGGAATTTCTAACTCCATAGTGAGCATAACATGTTAATAAAAACTACCATCAGGGAAGACGACTGAGATATAAACCCCGACCTTCTATTCAGCGGCAGCCAAGTTCGATAAGAAATAATATTTTTAAAATTAAAACTTATTGTTTCAATAGGTGGGACAATTAGTGTCTGTGACTACACTTGTAGTGAGCTCCGAATCTCCCTCACACATTCAGGTTCCACGTCACGAGATGATTAAGAAACATCGAGCTCTTCGGGATTCGAATCAAAGATGTTCGGATATCATCCGGTACACAAAAATTCAACGTTTTTGCCACGGATGAGGCTGATAGACATGTGTTTGTGGAATATACTCACGACCGTAACTCCCCAGCCCGACACTACTGCCTGCGTCCCGACGGGCGTCGCCTCCCCCTGCGCTGGCAAGGAGATGGGTTGGACGCTGTCACTAAACTGGAAGGGTATGTCCACCTGGAGGTTGAACACACAAACTGTCAGTCACTGGATTAAGATGATTCAATAGTCTAAACGGTCAAGAAGACCCATTATAGTCCTGGAGAAACCTGATTTGGCCTCATATTGGCATCCTTGTGGTTAACGTGGTCAATTACATATCTAGCCAACTCTGGTTTGATTCTAGGTGGTGCTGACAAATGTATTAACTGTTTGTAAACAAGATCGTTCTGCTATCTAATTATTAATTATTTAGGCTCTAGAGCAAGTGACTCCACAATTAAGGTACGTCAGCCACATTATATATTCTACACAGTTTCGTGGACTTGAGTAAACAATTTCTTTTTAAGAATGATTGAACAACGTTTATTTGGATCTTTTAGGGAAATCAGCATGATATTATTCAGAATGGAGGAGAGCTGTGAACATTACAAAGAAAATGAGTAGAGCATGCATATTTTCAAGACACATAAATTCAAATTTCCTCTAAAACAGAAATGAGATATTTCCAATCGTAACTCGCAAAGCATGACATTTTGCACCAGATCGATGGAAGTGATGGAGCTGTTTTATTAATTTAAAAATATTGCTGAATGAGGCTTCAAGCTTGAGGAAGTGCCCATTATTAGAATGAACTATAAATTCTTATTAGATACATTTTCCAGTACTGTATAGATAGTTGGACTTTACGTACTTCATTCTTGAGAATTTTGGTCCACACAGGCTGTTTAACCAAAAACTGACACAACTTCACAAACAAATATCTTCAAATTCGTAAACTGCTCAAGATGCAAAGATTTATGAAATTTGATCAGATTTCCTTATTTATACTTGTGTTCCAGTATGTCCTCTGACTATCTATCAATAACTCGCTTTGCTAGTTGATGTATTTGCCTCCAACCCCTAGTGGGTTTTATTTGTAATTGGATGTAAACTAATGTAGAGCCAGAGCAGTTTTTTTATAGGTCTTGCCGATTAGCCACAAGAGACCTCCAAAGAAAGGTCCTCACCGCATTTAAAGTTGATCCGCCATTTTGAATTTTTTGGGGGGTTATAAATGATTTTTTTAACCTTTTGGAATTTTCCCGACGGTTACAGGATAGAAGCTATAAGTTTGCCAAATTTCAAGTTTCTATCTCATCTGTAAGTGGGTAAACATTAATGTCAGTGAGTGAGTCAGCCATGTGGCTTTATAGTAATATAGTTCCCATTTGAAACTGACTTGGCAGTGTTTCAACATTGAAGTCAAATGGATTTTAAAACAGCCTTGTGTTATCTATTTTTCCATCAAGATCAGAAAATCATCCCCAAAACTGTTTTTGTGATTCAGAAATGAATTCTAATACAAATGAATAAGGAAAAACTGCTCCGCGTTATTCACGAAACCAACATGGGAAATGAACAAAGTTACGAACGTTCACATTTGCTCCAAGTAGAATATTTTCATCCTGAATGCCCTGACAAGCGCGAATAGATCACACATCTAATTTGTTTCAACTTTAAACTTTAGATTCAATTAATTTATATGTCTGGTCACGTTTGCAAAAAATGCCATTTTACAAAGCCAGTCAGTGTTTTATAGAAGTTATTGAGGTTGATTCATCTCTGGGAGAACTAAATAAATTTATATGTAATAATCTATATTTATAATAAATAGTCAATATAATTACTTATTTTTGAAACCACGCAATATCTTTGGTGACTTTTCTTTCATAGCCCTCTTCAGGGAAACTTGGCTCTACCTAAAAGTCATCACAAGCCGTTCTCTTGTAGGTATAGGGTGTGGCACCAGCTGTCTCTTATACCGTGGTTTGATGTATTTAATCATATAGCACCTGCGACTGAAAATGAGGGTTTTCAATCCTGACACCACTATGGCTTGGTGTCATAGAGAGAAGCACGTGCGTGGACAGGAACTGAACATGTCAACTATACTGCGTTGTTAAGAAATAACAAAAGGAAACAATTAATTTGTTTTTGATAATACTTGGGGAGGGGTGGATATAATCTTGTGGTCGGGCTTTAGTTTGGATACCCTGCTCTAGAGAGAGCTTTGTAGTGCCAGGCGTATTCTCTTGGGTTGAAATAGTTTGTAATTCGTCTACAGATATGTATATATCTATAAAGTACACTTTAAATAATCCAATACAAAAGTCTACATGCGTTTTAAAGTTATTCAGCATATGTGTAAACATTCTGTTTCATGGTTCAAATACTACGTTTTATTGTGTCTAGGGTTGGGTGTGGTATGTTGGTTTGTTAGTTTTGTGTTTTGCTCAGAACAGTATGATTCATTCCTTTCTCCCTAAAATAAAATATACCATTTTGAAATTATAACACTTTATATTAAAAACCCTCCTTCTATTTGATAATAAATAAAAAACTTGATTAATAAAAATATAAGTGTGTTAGTAATTAAAAACATGTTAAAACAATCATACACACTGATAAAGAAAAATAAATGTTTTCAAAGAATTGTGTAATATAGTGAAGCCATTTCCACATCTTTAGAATGTAAAGTAAAAAAATATTCATTTATTTCAAGCATTTAAACCTACACATTGGAACAAAAATTAAATATATCACCTGAAGTAGAGCGATATCGTTATCGAAATTATTTTGGTTGAAGTTCTCATGAATGATGTAGTTGGCCACGTTGTGAACTGTTCCACCGATTCCCCTAGTGGCTGTCCCGGATCGGACCTTTGGCACAGGTAGGCTGTGAAAACAGAAATAATTATTTCCTAAAGAGCCCATTTATTGCCGTGTAAAAGACCCAAATTAAATAGATAATACATATCTAACCAGATGTTGAATCGTGGTGAGATTTTCTGTACTCTATTTTAGTAAAAAGTTGAATTGAGACCAGAGAAATCATTTTAGTCTATTAAAAAATATAACAAAATTTAAAGTATTTACTTAGAAAAGAATAAAATTACATACATACATACATACATACATACATACATACATACATACAAATAGTTTAGTAATGATGTTATTTCTATTCACAGCAAGGGAACACCACTATATTAACTAAATTTATTTCACCATTAACAATCTATTATTATTCATGCAGACTGCAATTTGGTTTGGCAAACACAGTGTAATTAATGCCATGCTTTTGCCCTAAAGTTTCCCAGATCACTATTAAAATAATGTGTTAAGCTATTTACAGTTCTATCAGTTAGAATATTTCGTGCTCTCTAATTACAAATTAAATATGAAGAGTACAGTGGTAAATGCTATCAAGTCAACTTAAAAATATAAATAAAAAATATAGTTATTCTTGTTATGGAGAAATCTGAAGGAACATTGTTAATATAATATATATTGGGAAAATGAGGGAAAGGGGGAATCCACGGCTGGTCAAATGCGTCTAAAAAATGCAATTCTTTACACAAAAACTGGTCAACCAGTATTGCATTAAGGAGTGTTCCAGGGCAAACAGATCTTATCATGTTTATTTTTTAAATTTATTCGAGGTATTTAACGTGCACTTTCTGAACCGACTGATTATTTCAGAACATAACTTATAAACTAACCTAAATCTAGAACAAACGCAACATTGAGTCACCGGCCGTTAATTCATAACTTTGAAAGGGGAAACCCACATTTTAACAATTACACATTTTCCACCCATACCAGGAATAGAACCCGAGACCCTTAGCTCAGTAGACAAACACTCTACCTACTGAGAACAAAGCTTGTTAGAATTTTACTTATAATATGATTCAATCTCTCTATTCCCATTTGACCAATCATGCATAGGCTATACTTTACACAGACCATATGGGAATGTATGTATTTCTTTTGAAGTCTGGTCAATGAATATTCTACTGAGTGATGATAACAATTTCACATGCACAGTTTAAAGTATAGTACACGATACTAGATATAATTTAATATGTTCATACGTCAAGTCATGTGATCTTCAATCACTTTTGATAGATACTATCGATACCTATATAATATCACCGATAATAAAGTAAATGGAATCATTGTTGACCACAATAAATATGTTCGTATATTTTCTAGGCAGTTCTTTCTATCAAAATCCTACCGTAGCAATTTTTATCTTTCTAGTTACTTGTCAATTCTAGTTTTGGTGCTTTGGGTAGTTTTATTACTGATATCCCTAACTCTCCACTGTGTATTGATAAAGTAAACAAACATAAGTTTACAAGTTATTTATACTGAGATTTAATTAATGTGAAGGGTAAGGAAAATATACTGCACTAAAATATTCAGGTTGAGAATTTAAAACCCTTATTTGTAGAATATGATCCTCAGAGAAGTAGTTTGGGGTTGTTATCCGGTTTGTTGAGTCAGATTCGGAAAGGATGGCAGTTTGAATAGGTTCTTACGTAAAACAAATGATTACAAACACATTTATTCAACTCACCACAATACTGGTGGTGCATTCCCTCGGCTGTTTGGCTAGTGTGATTGACTATAACTTATTGAGCACTCTGGTTTTATTCCGGTCTATCCGATTCCCGACAGAAATATATTCTCTATTTCTATACGGGTTCGTCAATTAGTAAATATGTAATTTCAAGGTTTGTTTGTTTAGTAGACCCAGAGCTTTCTTAAGTTAAATTAGTTTATAATGATATTAATTCGTGTGTTTATAAAAACACTTTAATTACCAAAGTCGAGAAATAATACGCTGATAATTCTGATTCCCAACCGATTTATGCCTAATATAAATTATTTTTGAATATAATTGTTCTACCACTGTCATACCACCATTAACACCATCATTTGTGTTCAGGCAGACTAGGCGTAAGTTGACTATTCTGGTTTCAAGTTTGGTTGGGGGGTCGAACTTTAATCACGTGTACTGAAAGTTTTATTCTTACCAAATGGTTTCTACTTTCTCTCCAAGAAAATTATGGTGTATTTCCTCTAAATTCACACTTACTCATAAATACCTAGCTATAAAATGTAAATACGGTTCACATGAATGGGTAGAAAGGTGCTATTAAATTAACTACGATCCATATTTAAATTATAGTAAGTTGTTTCTAAGAGTAATTGCCTAAGTTTAACCACTATCAAGAGTAATAATGTTATATCCTGGGGACCTGGCAGTCTAGGAGTAAGGTATCAGACCTCTGTGCTGGGGGTCCGGGCTTCAATCTTCGGTCCCGGCATAGATTTATCTGATTGCCAAACACTTCCTTCACAAGACGTGTATTAATCACAACTTGTGAATGTGTGGAATTCCAGGACTCCACCATGATTCGGATTCCACGTTAAACTGTAGGTCCTACATTTCATCTCACTATCACCCTACCATTACACATTAGCGTAAGTGCTTATAACCCGAATGGGTAGTAAGACGCGGTGCTAATAATAATAATTTTATATGTTTGTAGAAATATCCCACTTAATGTCTCAAATGAAGGATATAACTGCCCCTGGTCTTACTTTAGAAAACAGTGAGCAGCGGTTACTGCCCAGCTCTTACTGATGATTGCTGCCCCGCAGATGTGTGCGTTCCAGTCTTGGAAGGATAACTGTCAGAACAAACAATGTTAAGTTATGATAG
This sequence comes from Timema shepardi, assembly GCA_902151425.1. Taxonomy (NCBI): domain Eukaryota; kingdom Metazoa; phylum Arthropoda; class Insecta; order Phasmatodea; family Timematidae; genus Timema; species Timema shepardi. Next base: position 136,994 of record CABFVX010001529.1, on the reverse strand, counting down.
ATTAAATAGCCAAGCTATTATATATGTTAAGTACGGTTATAGGTGTATCTATAAATCGCACTCATTAAATTTAAAAATGAAACATTGGAGCTGGAATTGAACCCGGAACCTTTAGCATAGTAGGTCAATGTACTTACCTCTGAGCTATCCAGGAGTCTGGAAGTGCTCGGGTTTATTTTTTACTCATATTTTAAGGTGGAGTCTGTGATGGACGTGTTTACATGTCAGCTACATATTGCCGATAAATTAAGATCGCATCCGCTTAGGGGGTCGGGTTGTCTAACGTGCTACTCTCGCAGTAGACTAGACCGCCGTCCACTGGGAGCCCAAGGCTCAAATCTCAGTCGGGTGTACCGAGGCTCATTTCCAAAACTATTTTCCACTCTCCCTTCATGGAAATGCGGACACACTACCTCTAAATACAATCTTCCTAATCCCTAATACCATTGGCGTAATTAGTATTAAGTATAACCTGATTGGGTAGTAAGACGTGGTGCTAATTTTTTTTATTAAGATCACGAGATATCAGATAACGCAGCCACCTTCGACTCGGCAGGGCCTTATGCTGACAAATGTGCAATAGCAATTGTACAGTAGCCCCATGGCTTCTTTGGTACTGACTGATAGCTGACAGCTTTGAAAAGTTACCAGACCAAATTATGTATCACTACGCCGAACCATATGATCTTCAAAAACATGTGTTTAGTAGCTGTCACTTCTGACAGTCAAAATTTAGGTAATACCTAAATGCTGACTGTCATAAGTCAGCTGTGAGCTGTCAGTCAGCACCAAAGAAGCCATGGGGATACTGTACGGATGCGCATATAAGTATGGATTAAATATTCAAGTTATTATAGTCGTTAAATAGGTTATAAATGCATCTAAATACCATTTTCATATATTAGTTTGCTGGTCATGTGCTTATTTAAATTTGGTTTTAAAACTCACATTTTAAAACCCTTTATTCGCCTAGCCAAAAACAACAGAAATAAAGTTTAAACAAATACCAATTTTCAATTATGGCCCATGTGTCGTTACCAGGCTGGAAATAACAGTTCTATAAGCTTCCTCCTACTTCAATATCGATTTTACCAACTACACTCACAATATAGTAATGGAATAAAGTTTGATTTTATGATATTAAATATCAATTTTCATATTTGATGAGAGCAAACACTTTACTGGTACAGTCCTGTCATGCCTTTAACCCCTTGACATCAACCCACCTACTGACCTGGTAAGGGAAGTTAGTTATGGAAGCCACACTTCCTCCAATAATCTTTCCGCTCGGTAGTGGCCTCCTCAGCGATGTTTGAGTAGCTGATAAATTTCAAATATAGGTTATTAAGATTTTTTATATTCATGAAATTGTTTTAATTGAGTTATTTCATCAACACACATGTTTAAAGTTGCATTATAACGAGTGTACTTACCGAAACATGCTGTCACTAAAATTACATAAAATAATACTTTAAACATTATTGGGCTTTTCTATCCAATCTTCACTGTATATGATTATTTTTCACATTTATATTTACAAATACACATAGTTATCTGTAAGGATTGTAAGCTCATTACAGACTTAGTTTATATTTGAGAAAACACTTGACACAATCATTTCTTTTTACCTGATAACACGGGGAGTACTGACACTTCAAGACAACACACTCTTTAAAAATAATCTGATTTATCAACAGTTTCAATAATTTTACTTTACTCATTAGGAAATAAACCACTTAAGTTGACCCAACTCGATAATACCATTCTAACATGGCAACAAGCTCTAAAATATATATGTGATTGAACCAGCATTCGACTCTAAATTGACTTACGTAAATAATACATACTAAATTGTTAACCAGATAAATAAGGCGTATCTTAAGGCACAGCACCTCAACAGCGTTTATCTAAAGATATGAATGAAAACAGCCTTGTGGAAGAACAAATCAGAATTCATCTGTATGGTAAAGAACCCCGACCTCCCAATTTAGGTCAGTTATTGGCTTACACGAACCAACTTATTTACTAAAAATTTGAAAAAAGTTTCTTATTATAAAGGTTGGTTTATTGTCACCGAGCTTGAATGGCGTTTTAATCTTTAATCTGAGTTCGAATCCCGGCTCAGTGAATCGGGAATGGTTTCTAACATTGCAATTCAAACAGTAGTTCTTTCCCCGAGTCACAAAATACATTTGTGTTATAAGCAACTGTAGTACTACCGTATGCTCAAGACGAATTTTTGCAGCTTGTCCTCATCCTGTGTTCTTAGACTATCTATAAGTTTTGGGTAGCCAAAGTGTTTATCAGGCCACTTGGAGCACTCCATTCCTTCCAACCCCATATTACAAACCCAATCAATAGTAGATCCTGCTATGCTTTACACATCATACATTTATTCTAGAATCTGTTTGGTTTGGATTATTTTGAAATAACTTATATTATTTTATAAAGTTCAAAACTGATTGGAACTGATAATTAATCAAGTACTGGTGCAATACCACACAAATAAGAAATGAATGAATTTTATCTAATCTTGAAAACTTTCTGTGTGGGAACTCTTGAAAATAGTCATTATCCCTAGTTATCATAAGTATCATTACGTGTGTATGCGTTTTACTTTCCAGACGATATGTGTGGTCAAACAATATTTTCTACCAGATCTATTAGCCAATATTTTCTCTCATGCCTTTCACAAATAATTTAGATCTTAATTGCCAAATTCGACCAAAACGACCCATATTAAGAATATTATAAATTGAAATGCATAGGTTTTTTGGGACAAAGTTCCCATTTTGGGTCATAGGTATTATTATTTATTTATTTATTTTAGTACAGTGTCTTACTAACCATTAGGGTTATACGATTAAGTACTAATCACGCTAATGGGTTAGGAATTGGGAAGGTTGAATATAGAGGAAGTGAACCTGTGTTTGCGTGGAAGGAGAATGGAAAACCACCTATAGAAAACCACCCCCAGTTCATCCGAGGGAGATTTAAACCTCAATCTACCCGTCCTTGGCAGTCTAACTCAACAAGAAACTAGCGTGTTAGGTAACTCGCCACCTAGGCGGGTAAAGCTTATTATAAATGATAATAATAGATAATTTATTAAACGTAATTAATAAATCACGTAGCTACCAATAACTAAATTACATAATGTTAGGACAACTTAAATAACTATTTACTTTCAACCTTATTGCCTAATAATTTCTCAGCAAGGTTATAGCCAATATCTCTTATAGACCTCTATCTAGCATTCATACCTGCAAGCCACATCATCATCTGAGAATGCAAGTGTTCTATGTCCAATTTTCCCCTTTTGTGTAAAAGAGCATTGAAGTTTGACCTTGTGTATAAAACCAATGTTACTAGAAGACAACTCGACTTTGTATCTTCTTGAGTAATTATATAGTGATATCAATTTCACCTCAGGTGAGTCAAATGCATTCTAAATAAACGTAAACACCAAATATCTCAAATTTAACCATTTAGGAGATAGAAAACTTGCATTCTCGGGTGACGACATGTATAACCTCTCATAATTAGGCTCAATAAATAAACTTACTGTACGTGCTTGGCAAATACAAACACAAGATTGACTGTAGGCATGTATGTTTAGTATAATATGTGGACATTATATATTTAAGCATTCTCACTTTCAAAGCGTTTGTTAGAATGTGATTTAAAATAATGCCAAAAGTCGTGTAGTGTTCTTAGACTTTTATGAGTTAATATGTTTGCCTAACACAACCTATCACAAGATCTTACTACCTGTTCAGGTTATACGTAAATAATCAGAATTAAAACATCAATTTTTAAACCTATTATTCCCATTTTAAAATATGTTATATAATATAAATAATGAACTATTGGTTGATAATTCAATTTAAATAATACATGTTTTAATGTTCATTCCCATTCAACCATTGTTTGACATAAAAAGTAACACTGCAAGCTTCCTTTAACACTAATTTAAGTACAGAGAAAGAATAAGGTGTTTTATTATTGCGAATTTGTTGGGCTTTTATTGTGGGATAGTTATTTAAGCGTTTAATCGTGCTACCTTTTCATCACGAAGCCTTTTTCATTTTCGTGTCGTTTAGTATTGTAAGCTTGCTTTCAACTTCCCCTGTTAATTAAATTTAGGCTAAGTCTTGGAAGGTTTTGTTATTTAAAAAAAGTTAATAATTCTGTCTGACGCTAGACCATACTGTACAAGTATAGTTTTGAAAGCATGGCTGTATCCGAATAGTCTAATTATGCAGTGTCGCCTTGGCTCGTGTCCTTGATAGCTGCATTGGCAATCACATGACCAAATGTAAATTTGTCCGAATAGCCGCGAACGATACCTATGTAGTCTTATCGAGGTCTTGGTAACCATGGATACGGAAGGTTACCAGCCGTGCGCTGTTCTCGCGGTGTCGGTTGCGGTGTTTGACTGGCAATTGTTTTCGTATTATCGTTTCGTCTGCTAGGGCACTGACTTCCGTTTCCCGCCATTTTAAATAGGTTGTTGCCGTTCAAAAAATTTTGATGCAGTCTTCCCTATGAACAGCGCGATATGTGTAAAATAATCAAGACTGCATCAAGGGTTCGACTAGGGATCCTTGGACTATTCGGATACAGCCCATGTCACGTGCGAGAGAGTCTATCCGAAGAGAACTTGGGGCTAGTTTGCGCCATACGATCTTTCTATATAACGATGGACTTAGGTTAGTAAGTTACACATTGATTATTTTGATCACATTTAATACATTGTATTTTAACAGATTAATTAATACAGAAATTGCCATAGTGACCAACGCGTTCTTTGACACGTCCAATCTCAGTAAGAACCCTAAGTTAACAGGCCAGAGAGAAAAAAACAACAAATTACATGGGTTTAATTTAAATTGGTCACCGAAAGCTGCTGAGCTCTAGCAAGCAAAAGTAAAAACTACTTTTAAGAAAATAAGATAATAACACTAAAGTTGGCTAGTGAAATATATTGATCTCTTGCTCTCGCAACTAACCTGTGAGGTTTGACCTTGAAATATTCCGGGGTGGGGGGGGGGGATGTTGGAAACAAGCAAACTGAATGTTAGTGACCAGTTACTAGCTGCACGTGTGTGGAAGCAAATTTTTGACAGTACAGTCACTGACTAATAAAATCTACACAACCTAAATGTAAATAATCCAGAAAGAATGGCAATATAACAGGATTATTACAAGCTTTGTAGGAAGTTGTTTATTTCGAATCTAAACATTATTTGACTACCACTTGTCGGCAGTAACATTGGTATAGCCAGTTAAGACCATTCTGTAGAATTTATATTAAAATTAACTTTTCGATAATTTAAAAATAAATATAGCATAACTTACATTGACCATATTACCATATTTCAAAAGTAATATCTACAGAGTCAATGGGTTATAATTAATTACATGCAAGTCTAGTAGAATTCTGGTGGATAGAAAACATTTGGAATATACAAACTATTTTATGATAAACATTGATAACACTTTACTTTATTATTAGTATTATTTTATTGGTATATATGTCAATTACGTTGACCTCAGTGTTCTTGAGGTAAAGTGCTCAGTTCAGGATCCCATATCCGTTGGTTCAAACCCAGCCCTGGACGACGAATTTTTCCTTAGTAATAAAAATACGTAACACAGCTTCCTTTGGAGGGGAAGTAAGGTTATGTTGATTATACAATGTAAAATTCCAGGAAGTATGTACAAATACCTTTCCCGGAAATTGGTAGGTACTTTTGCTCTCGCTCATAGAAATTATCATGTGCTGATATAATCAGTAGGTTCAGAAAGTGCACGATAAATACCTAAGATAAATATCTATTATTTATAAAAACTGATAGTGTCAAATCACATGACCTGACGTGTACATATCTTAAAATGGTTTTATGACTTTTAAAATTGTAAAAATGTTACTTTATTATTCGAATCGGGCTATAGTTTTTCTAGCTGTAAAATAAGGTTCTTATAGTGATCATCTGACTATACATAACATTTTAACATAACACGCACTAGTGGCTGATGGACTACTTTTTTCATTTGTATGCGTTTATTTTAAGCTGAAGTATGTTGGAAAAACCTTTATTTTATTAGCGAGACAACAAACATATATAGCAGGGCGAAAAAGATACAGCAAAATTTTATAAACAACAATTTTATAAACCTTAAAATAATAAATTTACACTGTGGAAACATATATTTTTTAGAATAAAAATACAATAAATGTTCAAATACAGAAATATTTCTGCCTTCCCTGGAGTAAAAACAAAACAAAAAATTGTGGATTTTATATCTCTAATCGTTAATTGGTATATGCTAGTATACAAAACAGTATATATCCAATACAACATTAGAATCCAAAGTTGTGCCCAGTTTTTAATTCAAATGTACACTTCTAATAACCCTTTACGCCTTTATTTAACGCATAACTCCCGTCATATAGTACTGGCTTATTTTAAATTAAGGAAAGTTAGTTTTTCTAGCCAGCCGTTTTAGTACAGCTTAGTTTTCATAGGAAGTCTGACAGCAACACATGTTACAAGATCTACTTCTACGTATTCATATATCAGATAACAGGGCAAGTTTCATAGTCAAACTGATTGCGCCTCGTGCAGTGCTATACTAAATGCAGGATTGCACCTACCTATACCAGAATTAAATGGGCCAGCGTCATATGAGAAACTGTCCCATTTTATTCGAGTTTAGGTAGTAGGTATCGTCCTGTATTTAATGCAGCGCCGCATGAGGCATACCCATTTTGACAGTTAAACTGACCCATATGGTCTGCAGCTGTCACTATCGATCGATGATATATAAAAAAAACACTAGTGACAATAAAATATTATCATTGCTATACGTAAAATAATATGCTCATATTTTATAAAAGACCCTTCCTATGAAAATTAAACTATAGAATTTATGCTCTAGACTCCAGAGTATTGTTGTATCCAGTCTCGGAGTACGCTGACCCGGGTGTAGACGCCAGGGTACTCGGGCTTGCCGCAGTCAACCCCCCAAGACACGATACCGACCAGTTCTCCGTCAGCCATCAAAGGTCCACCCGACTCGCCCTGAAACAATATTTAACGCGGTATAAAGATATGGTGTCTTCTTTTAGTCTCCTAGACTCTAGTAACGACTGTAAACATCTGACAGATGAGAACAGGATTAGGAGCTCTAGTATTTCTAGTACTGAACCACCTAATTGAACTATATAACTAATAGGAAAAGGATGAGGAAGGAGAATAGTACTTACTATCGCTGACTTGAGTTATACAACTTGAAGAAAAAAGACGATGAGGGAGAATAATGCCAATAGTGAACATCCATCCTATAAAAAGCTGATTTAAATGGTGAATAAGTGATCTATTGGCTATAAGTGACTTCATTTAATCTACTGGAATAGGGTGGAAATATCTTTAATTTTATTTAAGTTTTTTGATTTAGTTTCCCGGCACTGACAAAATATGTTGTAATTGGCTTAATCCTATTTAATCATATTCATCGAGTTTGATGAAGTAAGAATAACTCAGAGGAAATGTACCCACATTTGCGAGTATGGATAGAGGGAAATTATACAGGAAAATCCACACTCAAGATAATTACACCTTTCCGTCATTGACAAACCAGACTAAATGAGTTTAATGTTTATTCCACGTGTCCACCAATGACTGCTTTATACCATCTTAGCAAAACTAATTATATTGAGATTGGTTAACTAATAATATTCCATCGTAGTTTAAATGAAGAAGTAACACAAAGAAACCAGCTTCAATGGCGGAATGGTCTCCGGCAGGGATGCACAAACAACGGTCCACAGGCCTGTCTAAGGTTGTGTGCAATCCGGACCACCGGATAAATAATTAAAATGTGGTGTGTTGTGAAGCAAACTTTTTAAACCTGACAAACCTGTATTTGAAGTAACCGTACCCTAATCAACATTTACAAACCTGGTAGATCACACCCAGAAATATATGGCAATGTTTGAATACTCATATTCATGCAAACAAGTATTTTAACCATAGAACTTAAGAAAGGCTATCTTATAAACCAACTTACTGATTAGCATCTGCCGTCCCTCTTGAGAATCACCTTTTCACAGATTAACCCAGACTATAAAAACATTGTGGAAGCTCACTCACAGCTTCACTCACAGCTTCACTCAAAGGTTCACTCATTTCACACCCTATCATAAAAATCTTCTGAACGAACTTAAAAACGTACTAAGCCACTATGGTATTTATGTTTTAAATACAATCTCAACGTATTTAAATTATTTCATTGTCTACTGTGGATGTTTATTAGTTTAAATTACAGTTGAAAGCGTACCTATTGTATCATTCATCTCTTGAATTAAATCAATGAAATATATAGGCCTATTTAAATTCATTATATATCTGAAAGTAAGTATTGGTCTCTTAAACCATTATATATTAATCTAACAATCACTTCTAATGGGAAGATTAGTTAACCTTGACATCAGTATGTCATAATGAAATTATTAGCTTTAATTTAATATCTCTCTATCCCAGCACAAATTAGATGAATTTTAGTATTAATATTTTTTCCCTCAATTCGGCCCACAATTTTATTTCCTTTTTATTTGGCTCCCCCTTAAGTAAGTTTACTCATCCCTGATATAAGGCATCACTACCGTATTAAACTGGCCTTCTGATGATGAGGAGATTAGGGTTAAAATTCTGTTAGGGTTTACTAAAGGTGGATTTTCTTAAGGGGTTTCCCACTCTCCTTCCATGAAAATGTGGTTAGATTGACTCTAAAATTCTTATTTCCCCATCCCTACCCCATTATAGTCATTATAATTAATGTGTATAACATGAACAGGTAGTAAGACTTGGGGATTAAAAAATCGTGTGTAAAACAATCTAAGTTCAGATGATCGAGTTTAAACCGTTGTCTTCGATGCCAGAAGTATTCGCACTAATTATCAATCCAAGAAATATCTCTAAAAATAAGGAGGTTACAACATTACATTCCTGAGAAAACTTCTAAAAACACTCGCCGTACCTGGCAGACGTCCCCACCTCCTTGTGAGTAGCCAGCACAGAACATCCTGGGTGTGACTCCACCGAACACCTTGTAGCGGATGTTACACTGTTGCTCGTTCATGACAGGAAGGCTCAGTTGCAAGAGAAAATGACTGGCCACCTTGTCCCCATACTGCAACCAGATAAGATATATTTATATACTCCAAAATATATTATATAGAAAAGAGTTTATGGCATATTTGATCATGATAGATGCAGGTTCTCGTTCAGTTGATACTTTTTCAGATTTTAGCCACTCTGTGGTAACAGAATGTAGCCCAGACTATATCTTTGAGGTTTCATACACGTAATATCTGCATTAAGATAACGTTGTGATAGTGATTATTAAGGTGTGAAGCCATTGGAAATATTAATCCTAACTTAAGCGTGATCAACCTGACCGTGATGACCATAGGAACAATTTCTTTCGGGGGAAAAATACTTATGATAGCGTTAAGAAACGAACTCTCTAAATCAATATCCATGAACGCTGACCACTAGATCAAGAAGTCAGATACACGCAAGAGTAATATTTTAGAGAAATACCAAACAGTGGTACGCGTACCCGCAGGAAAAGTTTTAGGTATAACACGACGTCCAATCAAATTTTATTGATCAAAAAATACTTTTTGATAGTAGTGGTTCTGATTAGGATGTTATGTCATGGTATTTTATAAGAATTTATTCCCCTAGGTTACGTTTTGTTTGGCTTCTACTGAAGCCTTATTAAAAAATGGGAATGACCATTTATACTCAATAATATAAAAGTTATTTGTGTCTTTATTTGTATCATGGTCTATAGGGGATAGGTTTCATAGGCTGTGGCCCCTAAAGAATTGCGTGACCATTTAAATTTAGGGCCGATCCAGTTCCTCTTGACGAAATCGTAACAGTAAATTGTTCCCTCATTTTCACTTTCAAAACTTTCCCTTTAAATCCAAGGCACACACGTTAATTTACTATATATTTTTATGTGTTTGATCAAATAGAAATTAATGGAGTTAATTTTACTTGTATGGGTTTGTCAACTGGCAACGACCAATGCACCTATTCTGGTGTAAGGTAGCCAAAATTGACGTAAGATCATTATATTTATCCTACTGTTGTAAAAATTGACAGGCGAAGAACACTTATTTGGACGTGTAATGCATGATAATTTAATTAGTAACTATTTAATTACCCAGATAAAATTATTATTTCGATACAAATATAGGACGCTCTGTATTAACCTTAACCTCTCAAGGTGGCGTTCCACGTTGTCATGGTAACACTAAAAGTGACCTGATTGCAACATTGCCTTACATTCAAGATTGTACCTCTAGGCAAAGCAACGGGTGCTGTAAAGGTTTCAGGAAGCATGAAGTTGTCTTTTTCATTTAGCTTTGGCTTTGTTGCAGTGTTAATTCTGTCCGATCACAAACTCCTGTTTATTTCTATGATTAGACCACGGGGTCGTTATTGAATCACTGATATGGTGTATTTGTATATGCATTTATTCTCCAATACTCTTTTATGCATTATTAATTTATGAGTCTTTATTTAAAATGACAACTTCCTAAATTTAACCATTCAATATTTAAGAGGATGGTAAACGTAAAAAGTACTTACCTGGGTAGCTAAATAGTTGGGAGCATTTTTGAGCTACGCCACATGTTCTTGGTTATATATCCGTATATTGGTCTTACAAAATTGACTTAGTAAGATTCAAAATACATTTTTTAAATATTGATATAATCCGAATCCTAAATAAACGCCTCATAATTCACCGACAATTGTATTAATAAAACACAAACCACGGTCATTTTATGTAAGAGACATCTACAGGTATTTTAGAGGCTACATATATAATTTATTTAATAAACTTTCAAAAATCCTTTAAAAATATTGATACATTTTACAATACAAGACAATCCAAAAGGCGAATTTAAGCACCAATTACATTATAACTAGAGTCCTCCATGATTCAGTGTTCTCGCCAATACATCTCGATTTATCTCTGGGCTAACCGCACTTACGCTAGTGGGGTAGGAACGAGGAACGTATAATTTAGAAGAAATCTACCTTCATTTGCATGGTGGAAGAGTGATAAACCATTTATGAATAACCACCCTTAGAATACCTGTTCATGATTCAAACCTCAACTGGCAATCGAGATTAGATAAGCTCAGTGTTAATCCGCGTACCCACCTATGCGACTCAGAATCCTCTTGATCTATCTCTGTGGTGCCCCGGATTAAGGAATCTAATTGTAGCTTATAGCTGATGCTATTCTCACCTTGGTGACTCCCCACCCTGTGACGGTGCCCATGGTCCCTTCGATCAACTCCTCGTCCTGGGTCGGCAGCCTGATGGGCTGGATCTTGTCGGAGAACACAAAGGGGCTGCTAGCCTGCGAATAAAAGAGTGTTCTCAAATTGTTGTCCTTTTCGGCCCTTTATATGACATAGATCATAAACATCTGGGACCTCCTGATTATACTAACTGATAAATCTATCACATAGAATCTCCAGATAATCACCGGAATTTTGCTGAGATACACAAAACTGAGATAAACTGACGAGGATTTATCCTCAATCAAAATTCTTGGGCAGAATCGTACGTTCATATTCCATACATGATAATTAATATCTGTTGGTACTACATTGGGAGACATCAACTCTATTGATGACTAAATACAAGTGATATGGATGAGGTGAGCATCTTAAAGTAAATGTACCTTCATAAAAATGAAGAGAGGTTAGAAAAAACTTAGGGAAAGTTATATTTTAAACACTTCCATGCCTCTGTTCACCCAGCAAAGATTCAAACCTCGGTCTATTAGTCAACGTTAAAAGTCTTGGACGTCTCAGCCACTACTAAGAATACTTTATCAATGTTACATTTAATCATTTTATCTCCATTAAGGTTCAGTTAAAATATATCTTAATAAATCAAACGAGTATTCCAAGTTGAAGCCTTTAGACATTTTCTAACCTTCAATAAAGCGATATCGTAGTCGACGCTCTCTATATCAAACTGGCTGTGAGATATTAATGTATCGATGTAATGTATCGACCCCCCATCACCTTGGAAGCTGCTTCCAGCACGAACACGAAGTAGGCGTTTGGAAACTCTGAAATTATTACATTACGAAATTTAGTGGCTCTAAAGGAGTGGAGTAAAGAGGGGGAAACTGGGATCTTTAACGGCCATATTGGGATACTCTCACCCATAACAACCACGATGCAACAGACGTTGTCATAAACAAATACTACTATTACTATTCCGATAGAGATGTTGTAGAATTATTTGAATATGTGTTTGGTATGGCTATGAACCTGTATAGCTCAGCTGTTATTGTCATCCACTGCAATCAAATACATAGTTTTTAAAATCAAGTGAACAACTTTTTATCATAAAGTGTCGTGATAAATATTTTCATACACAACATAAATTTGTATTTTTTATATGATTTTAACCTTCTGTGACTGGCGATGTTGCATTTTCGCAAAAGCTGTAATTTTTTTGAAAATTAAAGGTAATTAGGTCCAAGTATCCCTCAATTTGTTCCTGCTGCGTTTTATGATGTCATTAAACTTTTTTTTAAAGTTTATTTTTGTATGATACGGGAGTTTTAACTGGTGCCATCCAGGAATGTTGTGAATATGCAACTGCGTCAGTCATTATATCATATGTCTAGCTCATTCCCACCGTGTACTTACATTACATTTTTCGTGCAAGATCTATCACGTGTCTGAAAGTTATATCACAATGCTTTAGTTTGCTGTAGTTGTTATTCACATGTGGTGTTATTGTACATAAAAATACGAATTGAAGGAAGGAAGAAAAGTTTTTTTTTCAACAAAAATGTAAGTATCTTTTTGAACTAATCTTGTCTGTAATGTTTTTTTTCTGTACAAAATATGTCCTAATTAAAAATTATATTTTTATGATTATTATATATTTTGTAGATTAGGTTGCAAAGTTTTAGGTAATTTCTTTTGTATTTATCAGTTGCCATGTACTAATTTTTTTCTAATAATAAACTATTTTTTGTAACAGTTTAACATTATTTTAATTTTCTTTTTTTATATAAAAAATTACAAAAATACAATACTCTATTAATATTTATTTAATAATGTGTTTTAATATTATGTATTAAGGTATGTGTTTTATTATTATTATTATTATTTAGAACATTATACGATGTTACAAAAATGCAATGCCACAAGCCCTCATGTTATTTTTGTCAACGCTAGTCTCCGAAGTATAATTTACTTCCTCCTGCACAAAGTGTTAAGACGACATTGCGATCTAAAGCAAAATTACTCGAAATCTCAATGTACAGCTACAATGCCTTTTAATTAAGGTAAGCCTTATTAAAAAAAATGTGATTTGCTGAATACCACTGCTTATGTATTTTTAGGGAGAGTTCTCTAAAGCAGAGCAGTTCATATTTGATTTATGTATATTTTTTATCTTTGAAAAGCTATCATAAATAATATCATAAACATAAACGGCACTTTGCTTGGTAGTTAAAACAAAGCCATTTCTATATATATAAAAAAAACTTTTACTTTAGATAAAGTTTCACTTAATTTAAAAAAGTAAGACTCCCAAAATTATTTCAAAATTCCAATTCTTGCCAAATAACAATATGGTGTCTGGGAAAATTTCACTATCTTGATTCTTTCAAATACATGAGGGTAGATCTTGTCTATGTAAAGGCAAACCATTAACTTTTTTAATTGAAATGAAAAATGTATCATTTATTTTAAAATATGCTCTTTACCTTCCACACTGAATTTCTATGAGTTAGTGCCAAGGGGCCTACCAATTTTATTGGGAAAATTATTTTCACAAACTTTTCAGGGTTCTTTTACATGCCACAGTCGACATGAGACCAAGAGCTTTACTTACCCTCATAAAGAAGTTATGCTAAGAATTTGTGATCACCCATTAATAATCTATCAACCTTGTCTGGGTTTGAACACACGATCATCTGGGCCTAAGGCGAAAACTTTACTCCAAGACCAACGAAGTGGACACATTTTAACTATTAACATTTTAATTATACATTGATGTGATCCACAAATATAATTTTATAAGTTGCATCACTGTTGCACTGAGATATCTACTTGTTTGTGCGCATTTATGGGAACTATTGTACAATATATATATATATATATATATTAATGTTCGTGATCCTATCAAAATTATTCTTAATCTTTACGTGACTAATGGCTAGGGGTTATAATAATTATACTTCTAGTAATTCTTGAGTCAACATTCGGTTACGCTTACAATGTATATATATATAACTGAACAATAAAACCTTTCACCAAAAGTAGTTTATCCTGGATACAAATCTTGAATACATTTTAAGCGTAACCGAATGTTGACTCAAGAATTACTAGAAGTATAACTATTATAACCCCTGGCCATTAGTCACGTAAAGATTAAGAATAATTTTTATAGGATCACAAACATAAATTTGTTGAATTAAAAATGCAAAACGAAAACATGTCTTACTTGTGAACACAATGAGCAGCTGTGACAGCCCAATCATTGCTGATGATGCTGGCCCCACAGTGGTGGTAGAATAATTTCTCCAGAGACAGCTAAAATTAAAATAATTTAGACGTAGATAAATAAAAATGCCTTTAGGTTGTCCGAGATATATCTTCATTAGACGTCCAAAGGAGAATGGACAAAGAACCACTCCTCTGTCTTTTTTCAAAGTGACATTAAGAGTTTCCAGGTGATATTCAATGCACCGTCCCTCCGTGGATACCCTCAAGTTCATACGGAGTGATTCAAAAATGTCCTTACATAGAGAGTATATTTTTAAGTCACCATTTTTAAATGGCCTTATTAAATGAAGAGACAATAAAGATAATTCTCTTGGCCAGATAAAGAAGCTGTCACAGATGAATTCAACAAGAGAGACTCTGCAGGAAGACAAATTACACAAAACACTGTTGTCAAACTTATTGAGAAGTTCCAAAGGATCGTAAATGTATGACCAGACATAGGCATGGGCATTCACAAACATCCAACAATGAGGGCATAGTGATCATGGTACTGGAAGAGTTTGAAAAGAGCACATTAATGGCATCCATACAAAGCTCAAATTTCGCATCCTACCTATATATATAGACTTTTGAAACACTCTGTATATAATTGATGAGTGATAATGTGAGTTTCAATATTTATTTTAAAATATAATTGGAGAAAACTGACCAATCAAACAATGGTTTAAATAGTGGTATGAATAATTTAGGGACAGTCAAATAATAAATAACTCAACAGTTAAGTTTGAAGACAAACAGGAAATAAAGTTATACATTATGGTGTTAAAGCAGAGTTGCCTCAGACCGATTTTCATATGAAATTTTTTATCTGACAGCTGTAAACGCTACTAGATCTACTTTCACATTTTAATTCGTCATACGTTAAGATAGGTGATCTGTAACTCTCACTTTTTATATACTTAAAATAACAATAATAATATGTAAAATAGAAATTTTATATTTGTTGACAACAAAAATATATCTATTTTTTTTAAGTATCTTCCTATCAGAATCATATAAGCGCTAGACCCTATAAAAATAGAGCGAAATATACATACTATATTTTGTTTGTTTTTCTAGCGATTCTTGCCATCCTTCTGGATAATACGCACTTTAATTATGCAATAGCAGTATGTGTGAGAAATATATATTCTTAAAGTAAATGTATCCACATTCACGTGAAGCGAGGGTTGTAAATCACTGAGGATAAAAACACCCCATGGACAAGATTTGAACTTCAATATTTTTTTTCAGCACTTTATTGCAATGGTGTTAGTGTTCATACCTGATATGGGTAGCTCTGTATGGACGCTTCAGTTCCTCCAACGATAGTTCCATCCGGCAATGATCGTCGAATAATGGAATGGCGGGCTGAGAAATGTTGTTAACACATTACAGTCAATTTTAGTGTCTCATAAGTTTAGTTATATACAAATCTTATATTTTTACTGATATATAGTGTGTGAATATAGTGTGGGGCTGGTGTTGGGTCACTCATTAGGATTGGATGCTCTGGTCTCTCTTGGTGTCCACATTGGTTCTGAGGCTCACTCTTTGGATGGGTGTTGGAAGAAGTAATTTTCTGGGCTGGAATGGCTCCTGCTAATCAAATACGTACAGGGTGCCTTCATGATGGTAGCCCCTGTACAACGTCCGTCTGGACTGGCCACTCAAACAGATGGCTAGATCCCTGAACGGTCACCTATGTGAATGTGGGGTGGGGGGGGGGAGCAAAGGGTACGCATTTCACTATGCGTTTCATATTGCGTACATGTTTTAGGCTGGTTTTAGTTGTTCAGGACACCTTCATTAGGTCCATGCTGGGTGACATTGGCAACCCCAAAGTCTGATTTTCTGACTTTCTCCTGCTGGCCGTTACACTTAGAGGGGTCAACTTCTGCTTCCCCTGGAACTAAGATTTGGTGGTTCCTCCTCCCGCTCCTCTCCCTCCCCCCCACCACCAAGATACTCAATAAAGAATGAGCGCCTGAGAGAACAAATTCGGTGGGTTAAAGGGGGGGACTGTTCTCCCCTCGAGGGCACCCGATTGTGTTATTGGCTAGTTTATCTCCTTATGAACCTCTGGCTCCGTGGAGAATACGCTGGATGGACACATCTGGTGAGTAGCAATACGAGTATAAGGGTGAACACAACTGACCCAGTCTATCAGAAAGGGACTCCTTATTAATAAATGTAATCATAATCTCATGAATGGATTAGTTTTAAGGATGAAGCTCGGGTAAATAATTTAAGAGCGACTGTATTAATATTTATCTAGAAGGGTGGAAAGTAAGAGGGGGTGGGGGTAGACGTGGAAAAACATCCTATTGCGACCAGTTTGGGTTGAGTCATCCATGAACTCTACAGTCCTATTCCAGTACATTATACTATCCTTTTGTCCAAAATGTATTATAATTATTAGACAATCAAGCCTCCCCTAGAGATATGTTTGTAAAAAAACTATTGCGAAAAACATGATGTTGACTGTAACAATTTTTATAAAATATACAATGTCCAGAAAGTGTATAAACGAGTTATTTACATGAAAATCAGCGATATTTCGATCTAATTCACGTATTTTTGCTATACGATCTTTATTTATTGTATTTTCTCTCGCTACTGAATTGATATAACTATTCTCTCTCTCTCTCTCTCTCTCTGGGTGTTAGCATTCATTATAACGTGATTGTTAATCTTTTAAGGGCTGTCTATAATTTTCTATCGATGATCCATTAACAACAATAAATTGATAGGAACCTTTAACATAATAATCGAACTTTAATATCTATATACCAGATTTAGTCTGTGAATATTATTTTTGATGGTATTTTGACTGTTGAACTCATTTTAAAATGTGATATGGGCTTAATCCATATGTTTATGCACCACAGATCTATACCTTTTGTTCAAACCACAAATTTTTATACCATAAAGATATGGTAGGGATGTGTAAGATAGAACTGAACGGAAATTTACCCCTATTTTCATGTGAGGGGGAGTGTAAATTCATTTAGGGGAGAAAAAAAACACTCTCACATCACACACCGGATACCGAACCTAAACCTACCTATTGCCAGTGAACCAGACCAGACGAATTTGATTTTCTGGCCCGTGTGCCTAGTAAATAATATTTAATACATAGTTACTGTGTGTGTAAATCCATAGTTTTTGGTAATAAATATGAGGTTCCAAAATTGATTAAAATCTATTTTAGGGAAGTTTACAATAATTTTAATAAGCTAGATCTAGTGATTACATTTTAATGAGGTTTAATCTAGTGGAAACTGTGTTCCGTTCTCAAAATATGCAAGGAATTTGACTTTGAACTTGACATGAGTAATGATTAAACCTGTTATATGTGAGAAGGACTGATATAATTATTATATTTCTGTACAAACTCACAATTTCCAAATGTTTGAACCAAGATTGCACTGAGTAATTTATACCTCTGTAAACGATGTGAGCTCGGAAACTAAGGGGTAAAAGCTTAGTAATTCTATATCTAAATGTAATGGTTCTATCTCTGAGTCAAGTGTAATATTTTAACTCATGTTCGAACATTCAACAGCGTTGCTATGGCGTACTAGTGAGACCGAAAGATTTACTATGTGCTAAGTGTTTTTTGAAATCCTGAATTTAACTCACCATAAGAGCACGAAATGAGAGCGAATAAAAATAATATTAGCATCATTTTTTCCAAGAACACTCAGAGGTAACACTAATATCCACCAACAATCTAGTTAACAAACTGAGAAATAAAAAATAAATAAAAAACGGTCAATTAAAATAATGTGTCTCACTTCTTGTTATCTTTACATTTTAGATAGTGATATTTTCCCCACTAAAACAAAGGTTTGAAAACTATACAACTCCATTATTTCATGTTATCACAATTTTATAATTATGACGTGGCTGATAAAATACTTCTTGCAGTATTTCCTATCTATTACGGGTCTTCATCGGCTGCCATCTTGCTTTCGGACATGTCATGTGACAGGCAAGCGATTACTGTGTATAAGTATGAGAGCATGGTAAGCCATTATCATTTGAGAGCAAAAAAAGTCATGGTCATATTGATATATAGTTATGTTTTTTAAAAACAATATTGTGTCCATCATTGGTGGGCGCATGGATTACGGTATCAAGATAGTCTGATATGGTTTGCCGGTAGCGTGAACGTTGGTGTTATTATTCCAACTGGAAGTAATGAGGGATATTTTTCCTAAATATCTTTCAACCCCCTCTAACGCAAATTCAGGTACATTTCTTCTAAAATATTACTTTATCATTCACATACCACCATTTTGAGTATGTAGATATCCCACATGCACATTAAGAGATATTTAAAAAAAATTAATATATTGGGTAGGTATTTAATATATAAATAAGGCATAGTGGTCAAAGTTCCTGGTTACCGATTAAGAGGTTCCGGGCTCGATCCCCGGCACTTAGAGAATCTGTGAAGCAGTGGCTCTAGAATGGGGTCAAACCCAACCTTGTGAGGACAAACGAGGATATACTTGGAAAAGAATTAGCAGCTCCGATTTATAAAACTGAGATTAACAGCCGTAAGGCCCGTTGTGCTCACAACATGACACCCTCTATCAGCAAATGTTGGCACTATCATTGCTAACGGTAATGTCCTCTCAGTCGGTAAAGTTCACGCGTGGACTCACACCATGGAGTGTTTTTATGTATCTTTTAATGATAAAGGAACCATTCTGTATGATTCTTGGGCATAAAGCAAACTGGAGCGGACACATATTTAGGAGAAACTGTCTTCTACACAACGTCATAGAGAGAAAGGTTGAGGGAGAGAGAGTCTTACTAAGGAGGAGGATTCCAATTTTGGATGACTTTAAGGAAATATGAAGATCCTGGGAGCTGGAGGAGAAGTTAAAAGACAGGTCACTTTTGTGGACTTTGGTGGACCTGTCGTAAGACAGAACACCTAATAATAGTGTGTTTACCTGTAATTGTTGTCCGAGTGTCAAAGGTGTCAGGTTTACTATGAACTGGAACTTACTTAAGCCTAAGTTGTTGTTTATTATTTTAGTAATCTTTGCTATCAAAGTAAAGCATAATATTATAGATTGTTAAAATGTATAAAACGAAACATTAATATTATATTTTATTGCTCAATATAGATTTATATACAGTTAAAGAAAGACAATAAAGTACTTTCCAAAAGAGGTATACCATTTATCTTGATAACTTAACGACCTTAAAACTATTTTTCTTATCACCGGGTCTTACCACCCGTTTGGGTTGTATGTTTATGTACTAATTACCCTATTGGGTATTTTTAGGGATGAGAAAGGCTATATTTATACAACATATACCCGCACTCGCGTGTAGGGAGGGTCTAAAACCATTTTGGAAAATACCGTCCTCTGTATACCCAACTGAGATTCTAAACTCAATCATCCTCTCCTCGGTAATCTGGTCCACTGCAAGAGTAGCGTTTTAAACTATGTGGCCACCGAAGCTGGTTTAAGACAATTGGTTTATTCCATTTAATTATTTTCACTTACCCTTAAGATTTCATCACTTTTGAACTTACTAATATGTATTTATTAACTTTAATTTGACCCCACAAAACATTGATAATTATAATGTATCTCGTAATTTGTATTCTATTATATATTAAAATTTATGAAATTGATTTTAAACAACGATAACACAGTATTAGCAAAATACTTTCGTTAAGGATGGTCTTGGTGGTATTGGAGTAGATTGCCTACCCCAGGACCCGATGATTACGGGTTCAAACCTGGCTGAGGTTAACCAATAAAAATCAGCGGCACAACTTCCTTCTGAGAAGAATAAAATCCGTCGGTCACATATTGATTGTGGCATGTAAATGATCCCTACCTGTTATATGATATACCTTTCAAAAAAAAAGTGCGAGTATAGGCTTGTTCTCGTACGCTCAGAGACATTTAGCGTGGAAATTAAAGGACCTATCAGACTCTCAGGACTACCCTGGAGTCCTATCCCAGATAGTGTGGGCAGGTGACACTAACCAGTGGAAGGACAGAATGAACACTTTGCTTCGAATGGTTAGACCACCTTTCAAGTTGTAGACTATTTATTATTATTATTATTCGTTCAATAAATATCACTGTAACAAAAACAATTTTTGTATATTTTCATCTTTGTATTTTTAAAAAAGAACACTTGGCATAATTTAAAAATAATATTTATAAGGCTACTAGAATAGACAAAAATATAGATATTTATTTGTTAGATACCAAATCAATCATTCAACAAGATTATATGAAACATTTTCAACATAATTTTCACAGCTTTATTAAATATACACAAATCTATATTAATAAAATGGAGAGTTTGTTTGTCTGTCATGAGTAGTGCTCTATATCTACGACACACAGAGTTCTGGAATTTTTAAAACTGTAGGCCCTTTGCCCCTACATGTGCACCATAAAACTGGAATTTTGAGATTTTGACTAGTTTTTAAAAATTACAAATCACTAAACACCGGGCTGGAAGAAATAAAATGAAGAGTTTGTTTGCCTGTCGTGAATATTACGCTATATCTACGGAACGCAGAAATCTAGAATTTTAAAAACCAGCAGCTGCTCTGTACAAACGTTTGCACCTTGTAGCCGGAAACTTAAAATCTGGATTAAAATATTTTAAAATTACTATAAACTTGGTTGGATGCATAAAAGATACTGGCAATGTAGGGTTTAAAGGCATTAACTTTACATTTCCCTACTACGTCTAATGCACTCATTAAATTAAAAATATTTCTACTGGGTAGCGCTGGTTGTCTCAAGCAGTAATTAATATTTGAAATTAATTCTACATATTGCGTCAAACTATTTACATAAATGATTATTATATATTTTTATTGATTTGGTTTTGATTCAGTATGATAACTTGACTTGCAACTGAAGTTTGTAAAATAATTAAGTTTTGTAAGTTAACCAATTAACAAAAGAAAACACATCCACATTAAAAATAAACTATTTAAACTATAAAATATAATTCCTTAAAATAATATAGTTAATAAAACTAATGCTGGCAATAACCTCAATGAGATATTCATTATAATTACAAATTTGGATGGAATGTTAGGTTAAATAACTGTTAAAAGGGACTATCTCCCCAAAAATCTTGTAAATAAATTGATAAATGTTTTATTAACGACAATACTGGGGCTTTAAGTTGAATGGCGGTCAATTTCAGACTTCAGGTCAGGGATAGCGTTAACCTAATTATAGCTCATTTACATTAAGGTGCATTTCACAGACAATATCACAATATTTTGGTTGTGTTATTCATAGAAATGCTGTTGTTCAAATAAGTGTTACTACATTGCTGGAGACTTTATAACATTTTCACAGGTACTGTAATCATTAACTGGCTTATTTTTACAGCAAACTTAAAATGTGCGTAGTCAAATCATGATGTCTTAACCGTCTAGATACTGGTCAGTGATTTTTATTGCTTACTTTATTTATACTTGGTCCATTCTCAATTAAAAAAAATTGTTAACACTCCATCGTGAGTCATCCTATTTATTCACAAGTTCTTTGCTTGGTAGAGGAGTTTATCTTTCCTTCCTCTCTGCACAACCCAACTCCAATTTGGGAAAACTGTCACGGTACGGTTTATTCACAATCTCTTTGCTCAGTAAAAACATTGCTATTTACAATCTCTGTGCATACCTCACCGTAAATGTGTGTACATTCTCACAATGCCATCCTGAGTCATTCTGTTTATTCACAAGTCATTTGCTTGATAGAAGCACTTTATTTTATTTTCTCCTTGTCAACTACTTTCACCAGTAGTACATATTAATCCTCCATTAGGATGGGAATGAGTCAACCAGTAGTTTACCTACACGTTATATGGATATCTCAATTCACCATGGATAAATAACGTTAAAATTACCTATTCGTTATATTAATTTAGAGCAGGGTTCAGTAACGTGGTTCCTGCGGGTGCCATGGCGCCCTCTTGACAGATTTTAGGCGTTTTTAAGTGCCTGCCTAATATTTTGTAATTTTGTACATTTTTTGTTAAATAGTTTTGTTTGATAAATAACAGGATGGCTACAGAGTATTATTTGAAACTAAACATCTTTGTTATGTAGTGCTCATTAGTCTCCAATTTATTATTCCATTAATATCTTCATAAATAAGTTTTTAACAATAAGCCCATTTTGTAACATGATTCAAAGTTTGAGGATCAAATATTTAAATCTAAGGAATAATATAATTATAGTTAGAGTTTTGCTTATTATATTTAAAATGTGTACATTATCAACTTGTGACTAATAAATACATAAATAAAAGGTGAAAATTCAAAAATAAAAATCGATATTTTTCTTGCCACCCCCAGAGTAAAACATATATAGAAAAATAGCTCTTCATCCTTAAAAAGTTTGCAGACCCGGCTTTAGTGGTTCATAGTAAGGCATAAAAAGAATGAGGAAATAATACCAGAACTTTAAGTGATATTAATTTAGGCAAAAATACAAAAAGACATAGCTAAATGACACAAGCCACTTTTAAAGATGTATGACCAAATATATTACAAAAAACTTTTATAATATCCGCCCTGAGAAAAAATGAGACTTGATAGACAGCTTAAACAATAATTTTTAGACCTCATTCACTTGGAAGCCAAACCAGACTACTAAGGGCTACAATCTTGAAGGATTATGATGGTGATTATGATTGTAAATAATCTGTACAGCTGGGTAAACAAAATTTTGACCACTGGAGTGGCCGGGCTTTGAACTGATGGATTTTTCCATAGTAGTGTACTAGGTACAACTAAATGCACATCATATTAAATGTAGGTTAAAACATTTATTAATGATTAATATTGTACACACACACAGACACACACTCTTTTCTATAAGTTTATGCACCTATTTATACTAGTTTCTTCAAAAATAATGGGCTGTATTTAGTTAAAAATACTAGTGGAATCAGGTGGAATAGAGTTGACTACCTTGGGACCTTAAATTTACATATCATCATTTAGTCGATTAGTAAACATTTCTTTATTTAATTTGCTAGCCTCCAATTTGGATTTTAATCCAATCAATAAGAGCGCTGACTCGGGTGTAAACCCCCGGTTTGTTAGGTTCGGCGCAACCTTCCCCTGAGGATACGATTCCAATCAGCGTCCCTGAAGCTGCCAAAGGTCCTCCACTATCACCCTAAGGACAAAAGACACGTAGATGATATTGTCATGTATATTTTGATACGATAGTTTCCTTTAGAAATGTGATTGTATCGCTATTCTATAATTATGTTATTTAAATGTACAGTATAACGATTAAAAAATAGCTTGACTTAACACACAAAACAAAACAATACAATTTTAGTTTTGAGTAAAAGAAATAATTAGAATAAAAATATAAGATTATTCTACATTAATGCTTGATGTTGAGGCAGATTCTCCTCGAGTTAAAAATCAGGCTCTAAAAATATTCAGAAATAGGATGAGGAAGTTCTTTAGGTAAAGTTATTTTACTACTCATGTAACTTATTTTCATTTTTCTAAATAAACCTGGTGATAATTTATTTGGTTACAAGACACAACATCTTAGTTATATTTTATTTGAACCAAAATATAATGTAAAAGCTCAATGTTTGTATAGGAAAAATAGGGTTTTAATTAATTATATTTTAACTACAAAGTTACATTTTTGACTGATGGTAAAGGGTAAGTTTTTTCCGAGATGTGCTTAAAACGATTTTCAAAATAGCTTTATTTAGCTTTGTATCATTACGTAAATATTCATACAAACAATAAATGTTATTTAATTTTATTTTGTTGTAATATTTGTGTATGTTTTATTATCATGCTATCTTTTATAAATTTATTTAAATGGCAGAAATATGCAGAGTTAAATCTGTAGAGGGCTTATTAAATATAATAAAGTTATCTGGTACTATTTCTCATTTATTTGCATTAGGGATGCTTTTATTACCGATTTGGCCTTCCATTTTAATATCAAAGAGAAATTATTATTCATTTTATGAAAAACAATCTCCTTCTCTAGGGACTAATTTACCCTAAACAGGAAACTAATCTTGGTAAAAAAATGTTTGTAATTTGAGTTTTGGAGAACGAACAATACCATAAAACAATATTGCGTATATTATATACCCCTGTAATTATCTTTCCCCATACCAAACTGTTAACTTTCAAGAAAGTTAGCTATTGCATCCTGACTTCTACCTGTTTATTTATCTTAGAGCCTATCTTTATCTTACACTTGCTCCTTTGTATCTGACAGGTTTATTTAATTCACCTCTTTGTAACCTACACGGTTGGGTTCATTTGACATGTGTACTTACTACCTTACCTTGTCTGCCTCTCAGTCATGTTTCCCTGACACGCATTCTTGCCATGTTACTCTACTTCTCAAGTAACCCTGTTTACCTGGCAATCATCCTTGCCTCCTTAAGTGGCCCATTCGCCAGGTTGTTTTGAATCAGTCAAGTTGACAATGTGATTGATTGAAAAATGCTGGAATATTCAGTTTACCTCCCGGCTCCCCATTCATTAGTTAATATACAAGCGATATTTTCTTCAATCTTGTTTCTAGCAGTTAAAGTTAGCCCTATATGACGTGTGGACACACATTGTTTTCAACCGATCCTAATAACAATTGAAACGCAAGGTGGGATGAAATTTAAGGTCAATATTCTCGCATTTATTAAGCCAAAAAACATGTTTTATACAGTATAAACAAAAATTACTCTCGTATATAAGTTTAGTTTAATTTTTTACACATGTTGATATCAACAGTGTTCTTGAATAGATATCATGAGTATTGTGAAATTTACCAGGAATAATTTATCCTTTGAAAAAGGCTCTGATAAAATGCCATTTTTCAACTAAAGCAAAATATTACTTATTTTGGCAAAAAAAGGTGTTTTGTCATAAAACTGATGAAATATGGATCTTCACTCTCGTTCCCTTCCTTCCATTCCAAGTTTAGCTGGCAGGTTAAGTGATCCGGTTACCAACGTTCATTAGCTGCATTCAGATTGCCATCGAATGCGATCAGATTCACTGGAAAGACTGTTAATCAAAATATTTCTTGGGTGATCGCCTGAAATCTGATTGTATTTGCCCACTGACTGGAAGATATTTGAATAATTTGGTCGACAGAGAAAATATTGTCAATTTGGTTTCTTCAATGTCACCCCTTGAATGGGCCCTTTCACAGTGTATATTATGTAATATTCTTTACTCGACATGAATCATTGCGTCCTACATTATCTTTTGACCTGAAATGCATCTTTGTATTACAACATTGTTTACTAAGCAATACTGTTTTCCTAATATGCATCCTTGTATCCTTACTAGGTAGTTTACGTAGCTAACAATTTTTTTAAACTGAAATGCATCCTTCAATCTTTCCTTTGTATCTTATGTAACATTGTTTATCTTATATTACATTAATAAACGTATTATTCCTTTGCATCCTATGTAAATCTCTTTACCTGGCACGCATCCTTGCCACCTTCATGGTAGCCCGCACATATCATGATAGGGGTGATGGCATCGTCCCCCAAATAGTCCCGTTGGCACTCTTCCTCGCTGACCACAGGAACCTCTACCTCTTGAAGAACATCAGAATCATACCCATCACTCTGAAAACAATTTAATATTTCAAATCGTCATTTTGATTTCACTTCCGGGAATATTGATTAACTATTATCATGGTTATATACGATATCGTAATTTAGTCTAGTGCTGCTCTGTTTGGAAATGAAATGAATCACATATACTAGATGAATGGGCATGCTTAGATTTAAATTCCAATTTGTTTTCTATATTATAATATTAAGCGTTAATGTATTTCTCTAAAAAAAAGTTATTAATAGTAGGAAACTCTTGCATTTACATTACTTTATAACAAAGATTATTCTATAAACATTTTACGTTCGGATATGTTGTGGTTGGCTATATTGCTTGCTGACTTTATTATTGGGCTTCTTTAAATTCTTAGAGGCCAGTTCAGTGTTACCTTGTAATCTTAATATAATTTTTATTCAGAAAAACATTGGAAGAATAGGTGGGAATGTGACCCAATTTATGTTATGTTCCATTTGCTCACAGCAAGGCGGAATATTCGCCCGACGTCTTCCTGATAGTTCGAAGCGAGTGAAGAGCTACAACTTCCACTGAACCAGAAATCAGCTGGAAGAGTGTCTTGGATTTACAGGATTTATAACTATAATCTAAATATAATTTAGTTATTGATGCTTCCACATATTTATTTCCTCGGTACCTCCCCATATATAAATGTGGTATTATATACATAATGTACCACAGCATGTGAACTCTACTTAAACGATGCACAGGAGATACCAAATGAAAAGAGTTGATACAAACATGTATTCCATTTGACCTTGTTTCTGTGTTACAAACTATTGATTCCACTAAACCATTTGTTTACTATATTCGATATCTCTCGACTTGTTGAGTAAGCATGTTCTATGGGTTATTACAAACACCAGGTATTCTTTAAGGAGTACGGGATTCTACGACACGACGATTGCAGGATTTTATTCAATAATAAAGTGGTCATTTTGAGCACTACCTACAGTATTAAGCATCTCCCCATTACTGGAGCACAAACATTGCTATAGTTTGTAAATAAGGTCAAGTGGAACACATGTTTATATATAATTTTTCCACATATTTTTTTCTGCCCAAAGCTTAAGTAAGTTCCATTTGTTTAATTACATCCTGTACAATCATTAGTTTTAAGAAAGTCTGTACCGTGGTTGGACCACCATTTATAAAAACAAGCCATCTCGGTGCACCTAGTTGTGAATCGAACCCTGACATCCTCATAATCGTAAAACCATAAAAACACAAAACTGACACCCTTATCCATGCATTTCTACGTGTGTTTAAGCCCATACTTAATTTCACAACTAGAGTAAAGGATTTTTTTAGCACCGTGTCTTATTATTATTATTATTATTATTATTATTAGCACCGCGTCTTACTACCCGTTCGGGTTGTACGCACTTACGCTAATGTGTAATGGTAGGGTGATTGTGAGTTGAAATGGAGGACCTACAGTTTAACGTGGAATCCGAACCACGGTGGAGACCTGGCATTCCTCACATTCACAAGATGTCTTGTCAGAGGTGAAGGAAGGGTTTGGTAATCAGATAAATCTTTGCCGGGACCGGGGATCGAACCCCGGCCGCCAGCATTGAAGTCTGACACCTTACCCCTAGACCACCGTGTCTTACTACCTGTTCAAGTTGAAAACATATGTACTTATTACGAGAATGATCCATGGATAAAGAAAATTGAGCTTAGAGGAAATGTACCGGCAAGGATGTTCCCAAGGGTCGCGGGAAGGTCTTCAATTTTTATCAAACCTTATGAAATATTACAGTTACAAAATTTCATAAAATTGGAATATCATGTAGAATTACTGTAATACTGATAATAGCAACCGCTTTGAAACAAAGAATTGAAACCCTCATGTACTAAGAATTTTGGATCCAGCTCAAAGAAAAGCCCGTTTCAACTTGGAAAATTGAAAAGGCTCTTTTCCCTGATCTGACAATTTAGCCCACTTTGTGAACAAGGATATTCAACTCTCGTAATCATTAAGATCTTTATAATGATTTGCTTTGAACTCTGCTGATCAACATAACACTTAAGTTCAATTATTAGCCCACCAACAATTTGAAGTAGCATCATGGTGGTCGCTTAAAAGCTATGTTTTTGTCACTTACCAAGCTTTTACGGGAACATGGTGTGTAATTTTTTATTTGTAAGATGAAATATTTTTGAAATTGAAGAAATTTAATTGATAATATCTATCAATACAAAATAAAAATTCAAAAGAACTCTCGCCAAGAATCAAACACTATTATACCTATATTACAACATTTTAGAAAACATTCCAATGAATCTTTCTTAAGGAGTAAATTAATAAAATATATGTTAAGACCTAGATATTGTCATTTACAAATTAAAAATATAGATGTTCAAATTATTTAATTTATAAAATGGAATATTGGAGATAAATTTCATTTTAATTAAAACCCTAGACAAGTTGTTTGTACTCTGGGCATATCTGTTTTTCCTTTTATAGCACACTTAGTATATTTTAAGATTTTTTACCTAGAATGCCTAGAGTACAAACAACTTGTATAGGGTCTTAATTATAATGAAATTTATCTTCAATATTCAATTTTATAAATTAAATAATTTGAACACATATCTTTGAAACTTGTAAATTACAATATCTAAGTCTTACTAATATTTTACTACTATAGTAGCCATTGGGATAATATGTTTTGGTCATTTACCGAACATTGTAACAAAGTAACATTTCCAATAAACCTGATGCTTTACTTTTTGTTTAGTTATAAAGTTGTAAAATTATTGAAATAATACTTTTTTGTTATTTTAATTATTCAATTAATTTAATAAAGACTAGTATGAAAATAATATTAAATATAAACTACATGTAAGTGACACTTTGGTTCGTTAGGCTGGAAAAATGTTAAATTTAGGGTTGCGATTAAAATTTTTGGGAAAAACTGCCTTAGACCATGCAGCCACCGAAGCAAGTGAGTTGGGAACCGCTCCTAAGTTTACTCACATTTGAAATTATCTTATTATTTCTATACCTTTAAAAAAACTCATGAAAACTTTTTATAATGTTAATATATATTTTAAAATAAATATAAAACTGCCCCCTGAATGAAATATAAATTAAAGCTATGGCTATGGAATATCGTTTGACGTGTTCTTTATCCAGAGCGATGATATTTTAATTGAATAATTACTGCGTTTTGGCCCCATCCTGTGACGACAGCCAAAGTGCCTGCAGGAACGACCTCGTCCTGTTCGGGTAAATCAACGGACCGGACACTGTCGCTGCTCTCAAAGGACTCGCCCACCTAAATTAGAGACAAGGATGTTCATTAGTCGTCCTGGCTTGGATATCAGGATATGCTGTATAGGTTCCAGTATTAACACATTTACAAGTGTGTACTGTACCTTTTTTTAGGAGGGTGGGGATACCAATGACAAATATTTTTTATGTTAGCCTTCAGCCCCTTTTTTTATTGCTTGATATTATATAACGTTAAATTTGTGATTAAATTAAAGAACCTAATTTTACCTTTATTTAAAAGGCCAGACACAAGTGTGGTGCCTTCCATCATCGCATACAACACACAAGTTTAATTACCTACCCAATTTTGGTTAAAAAAACATAGAATACAAAAGATTAACTCTTTTTTTAAGTATTTGACTACCATAACCCGGGTAAGATTCGAACCTGAACATTGCCGCAGCCATAAATACAGTTTATTGCAAGGCTGACGCCTTAGAACCCGTCAACGTAATGCTGTTTTCTCTGGTTTGAGGTCCTAGGGTTAGAAATATAGGTTATATGGAAGTCCACCATAATTTCACATGTTGTGAAAATTACAGTGGAACCCATGACATGTAAAATCAATCCTAAGTTCGCCTAGTTGGGGTTCAAACCCAATAATGAGCTTCCGCATAAGATACAAGCACATCAGTCAACCTCGCTCCCATTGAGCCATTCATGTCGGTAAGGTTGATTCTATACGCTGGGTTGTAATATTACAACTTATTTGGAAGTTCTTTGGTTTAGTGGGAATTGACAACCTTTAAATCACGGAATATATCTTACTATTAATTTTTATTTATAACAATAGTCTCATTTTCACACGTGTAAGCACATGGATTAAGTATCAAGCTACTCTAAACTAGTTTACCAGCTAGGGAAAGAACCGTGGATCAAGTCGCAATTTGGTTTACTGAGTTTTAAAAAAGAACATAAATGATTTCCCCCTCTCTTTCCCGGTTAATGCGAGTATATTTTGATTACAATTTTACCGTGCTTATTTCTACCCTATCCCTATAATTAAATGTGTACATCTCAGGTGGGTAATAAGACATGGTGAAAAAATTGTTTTAATTACTTTGTCAATTCTAATTAATTTATTAACATTCACCCCCCTCTAACTACGTGAATAGCAATAAGCAGTAGTATACATAACTTGAAGATAGATAATTGAAGTTTGTTTGACGAATAGGTCGAATCCTGGATGAATACCTTTATAGTGATTTCACATTATCTTCCAAGGGGAATACTAATAATTTTATTTTAAGATACACTACTCAGTCCTTCTACCTTTGTTAAATCCTCCAAGGGAAGTAAAAATAAACACACTATCATATAGTAAATTCAATGTTCAACTAGCCTGAGTTATGTTTCAGTGGTATAAAATTTTAGGGTGGGTGTGTAGGCGATGCGAGCTAAGAACGGTGATTTTGCAGTTTTTATAGAAAAAGGTTTTGGCCAAAATAAATCAAATATTGCTCCAAAAGAAATATATAGTTAAAATTTATTCACATGATATCAACAGTTCTTGAATATGTATCAAGGTGTCCTGTAGTGTAATGAACTTTTTCTTTTCATTTAAAAAGTTGACATCTAATGCTGCTATGCTCATGACAGATATTCAACATCTGTTGATACCATCATGCCAAAATGTAAAGAAAATTAAACTTTAGGTTTCTTATGGTATACCATTTCAAGTATGAAAATTTTGACTTCTGATCCATGTTCTGGGGACCCAGTTGATTATGAAAAGTGATGTTGACAATTCCGTTGGTGGTCAGCAATCCGAGGGGTGGAATTTTGTTTCCACTATTACTTCCAACTCGTTTATCGTATCAATAATTTAAAAATCTAATTATGCTTCTATTAGGTAGGGCTATGCTTATGGACTTTGTTTTTCAGTCGAATTTTATAATTAAAGCACATATAAGGAAAAAAGGGCAAATAAAATGTAATATAAATATAATTATGTCCGTAGATGCATCTTTTATTGATCTTTCGTCTCAACTTCTTGAGAAAGTCTTAAATGCTTTTGAACAAGTACATTTTTCAGTAAAACGTGAGGATGGAAAATTTAGTTGTGTTGCTAGTGATCGTGCCCTTGAGCAAATACTTGTCCTTTCTTCTAAAGTTATTTGTGGCTGTACAGGAATATCTAGAAATTTTCAAGCGACAGACAAATGGTGTCTACATTATCACATTAAATTATCATTGAATGAGACCGGTAGAATACTCTGATTTGATCTCAGATCCCATTGGTGACATAGACTAATATTCGCACAGTGAATGGGGCACAAATGTAAGAGTCAGAGATGAAGGCGATATGCAAAAAATTATCATATTCCTTTTTGAAAACGATAATCAGTGAAAAAAATTGTTTACGTAAGGTTGTGAGTGGCTTAGTAGTAAATTGAGAAGAAGTAACATCACTCTTGCTCAGCGTGCAATCTATTGGTAAAGAAACGTAGGTATGAAACATTTTAAACAGAGCGTTTAGTTGACAAAACGAGAGCTTTTTTCTCATTTAAAACGGATTGCTGTTAAATATTTCGCATAGTCAGCAACATAATCCAATAAGAAAGATAACCAGAAAAATTGAGCTTTATAGAAAATAACTACCTGCATTATGATTTCCTTTTAGCGATACAGATAAAAACTAGTACTGCAGAGTTGATAAAGCATCAGTAATGCTTTATCCCCCTGTTTTGGTCTCACATGGTCCTTGGACTGGCATTCTCAATAAAAGCAAGAAAGAAAAATTGATTAACGAAATTGCAGTAGAAAGCAATATCAATATATTTCCTCTTAGTCCGGAAGAAGTGAACTTTATGGATGGAATGGCACTTATACATTCAGTACCTTTTGTGGTCCTTTCGAAGACTAAACATTTGGGGATTTAGCAAATTTTCATTTGAACAGAATAAGAACGTGCTGCAACAGACAAATTTTACACGCATTGACGTAATTTTTGACACCTACGGGAAATCATCCATAGAATATGAAGAGCAAAAGAGAAGATCATCTGGTGAAAATTCACTAATTGTGAGCATAACTTCCAAAATAGTAGTCTAGATACCTACACAGTAAGGAAAACAAAACCCTTTTATATCGGTTCCTATCAAATTTCATTTTACATAACGCTTAGTTTCCAAAAGACTGACCTCTTATTTTTGGACAGTTTATGAATGGGACCGAATGCTCTGAGAAAAACTATGAACAACAAGTTTCCAAGGTAACACATTTAACAAGTTATCACTTGGAGGCTGATTCTAGAATGTTCTTTCATGCATGCTTATGAAGCTGTTCAACAGAACCATTCATATGATATTGTTATTCACAGTCCTGACACTGACATTTTCATAATTTGAATTCGATTTTGGAATCATTCATAAATGTTGGTTTTATTTACCTTTTGATAATTGCCGGGTTCAATGAAAATATAAGATGTCTTGGATGCTAAATTGCTTCAGAGTATTATGGGGATTCAGTTAGTGAAGTTCTGCCAGCGTTACATTCTCTGACAGGTTGTGACGTAACAATTAAACTGGGTGGGGGAAAAAAGCCTTAAAATCTGCAAGACAAACTGTAAATATCGATACTTTATTCTCTTAAACATAAATAACTTTGTAGAAAATAAACTAAAAGTACATGAGTTGTTAAATTTACAGCATATCAAGAAGCCTGAACAAACTTGTGATGCGAGTAGACATATTTTAATTCAGACCAACCCTAATGTCTTGAATAATGGTTAACTACCCTGAATTTCTGATATTTTTTGACTTCATGTACTCCGAGTATTAGCTCAACTTCATGTGGGAGAGAATTCATTAAATGCATTTGCTGAGCCATTTGATCTGTTAATATTTGACTACGCTACAGATTCTAAAGGTAACATACGACATGTTCTAATGAAACAATCCGTAAAAAAAATCTGCTGTTCCCATGCAAGTCTCAAAATGTATGTTTGAACAGTTTTTGCGTTAGTAATTTAGTCGAAACTTGGTTCTGTGCGTATTGTTCCTGTCACGTTAACGGCTTCAAGAACGTCAACAACAAAATAAGTATTGACGAAGAGGAGAACGGCGAAGAATCTAATTGAACTTAACTTTGCATTTTAAGATAAATAACATTCTTTTGAGGACTAACAACTATTTAACATTTAGATCTTTTTTTTTTAAATAACTGAAATGTATTTTGTGTATTGAATTTTAATTTGTTCAAGCATAAAATAATACTTATTTGGATAACATATTATTGTTATATAGATTTAGGCCTCTTCAATTTTAAGTGTTGGTATTATTAAAATATAGGTTAATTTACGCTACCAATGTTAGCACCCTACGTAATATAAACCAATACTATTTTTAATCCTGATACGTTGATGAGCCGGAAGTTATAGTGGAAACAAAATCCCACCCCAAGCTCGCTATTCATCCTCTCCCCCACGGGTTGTCGACTATCCCCAGAATCGAAAAAATCACTTTTCACACTAGGCTGGTTCCCAGAACATGGAACAGAAATCAAATTTTGTCATACTTGAAATTCATAACAATGAAAGCTAGCGCCTTCACTATGGAGTAATGTTTTCTTAATTATTTTGGCAAATTTGTTTTTTTATGAAATCTTAAAAAATACCTTACCTTAGCTCAGATTCCCTACATCCAACCTTAAGCCTCCAAACAGGTAGTGTTCTGGGGGCTCTGGACATGCCTCTGAGTTTCATTAACTACACAATGTTTTTTTAATAAAATCAAGTCTAATAAACAAATTAACGCAGATTTTGACGCAATGTCATGAACTTTTAAAAACCTTTCTTTACCTCCGCCACGTCATTACAAAGATTACCACTACAGATTTAGAAAAAAACCGGAAATGGCCGTTTATAACTTCACAGTATAACATTAATTTGATTACTTTTTTTTATAAAGTATTTTAAGGGTAATTTTGGTTGGAATGGGTATAATGAGTACGTGGCTAACAAATATTTGGGAAGAACTGGAGTAGTGGATTATCTCGCCAGAACATGGCGAGATATTTGTTTTATCTCTTATGACTATGATATATATATTATGTATCTTCAGATTTACACACTAACTTAACCTAGGAAAGTAGGCTTAGCGTTAAACACCCAAACCTATCACCTAAATGTTTACTAGTTCAATAGAAGTATGAATCATTATATTTATATAAAATATATCTCCAAGCATGACCTGGAATCAAACCAACTTCTCTCTCTCTCTCTAACATATTTATACATATATATACATATATGTATAATATTCATTCACTTTTACAACTTAAACACAAATCGCTAATTCTGAAAAATGAACAATGACACCTGGACACGGGAATTGAACTCGGGACCTTACTTAGTACGCAAGTGCTCTAACCCCTGAGCTATCCAGGAATCGTCCCATGCCCAGGGTCATTCTTCACTCATATTTTAAGGCAGAGACTATGATGGACGCGCAGAAAATTGTCGGCTACAAATGTGTAATTTTATTAATATCACGAGCTATCAGATAACTTAACCACCTTTGACTCAGAGTTGGCTTCATGTTGCCACTTGTACAATTATTATAACTGTAAGAGATTGCATATTTAAGAATCAAATAGTCAAAGCTATTATTTATGCTTTTAGTGAGGATTACTCCATCTATGTATTATATTCTGAAAACGGAATAATGACCCCTGGACACGGGAATCGAACCTGGGACCTTTTGTTTAGTACGCCAATGCTCTACCACTGAGCTATCCAGGAATTGTCCTTTACAATTATAATAATTGTACAAGTGGCAGCATGAAACCAACTACCGAGTCGAAGGTGGCTGCGATATCTGATAGCTCGTGATATTAACAAAATAACACATTTGTAGCCGATAATTTCCGCACGATCATTATAGACTCCGCGTTAAAATATGAGGGAAGAATGACCCTGGGCATGGGATGGATCCTGGATAGCTCAGTGATTAGAGCATTGGCGTACTAAGCCAAAGGTCTCAGGTTACATTCCCGTATCCATGTTTCATTTTTCAATTTTCAGAATATAATATCTAGATGGAATAATTCTCACTAAAAGCATAAATAATAGCTTTGACTATTTGATTCTTACAAATCACTAATACAGTGTTGTTGCTACGTACATAGAAAACTGTAAAATACATGTCTCATGTTTGTGTTTAAAAAAACTCCGAAAAAATTTGAAATACAAAAAAACCAACTTAATTTGATACATTTAACTGCAATATTTAAATTAAATAGTATAATAAAAAGTGAAATAAAACGTAAAATGCCTATTCTAAACCATATATACCCCTCCCCCCTCCCCCCAAACCATTTGGCCCATTGAACTGCTTAATGAATACAGATATTTCTCCGTGAAGCTTAAATAATCGAGCTCTAAGGACCAATTACACAATATCCCACCAGTCAATTTTATGATATAAAATTTTATTTCTCCATACTAAAATATAGATTATGTTAAAAAATTAGCAATTTCTTCTGTAAAATGTGTAAAGCACAAGTAATAAAATAGTGTGGATCCTTGTCATACGACCGTGCAAAGAGGTTGGGTTTTTTTTTCACCTGAAGAAGAGCGATATCGTAGTTGAGAGTAGTGTAGTTATAGTCCTGGTGGGTAATTGCGGTAATCACTTGATGCACCGTACCACCAGAACCTCTTTGGCTGGTCCCGACTCGCACCGTCCTAGACTGAGTGTCAAACCTGGAAACACAACACGGTTTGCCTTTTACCAGAATCTGATTAGAGAACAGATTGAAGTCAGTGGGTAGTCCCGAGTGTTCCTTGAACATGAGTGTTCATGTGGGGCAATGGTTTGGCGCGGAGTGTTGCCAGGCTAAGCATAAATGGTTAAAACTGCACTTTTGATGTGTTCTCACCCACTCTGTCCCCATATATATATATAGAGCTTTGTAGTAGGATTTTTGTAGGAAGAAACTTTTAGGGTATACAAATTTTATTTTGGTCAACAGTGATAGCATTTGACTAGTCATGATTGTTATTATTATTATTAAAATTATTATTAGCACCACGTATTACTACCCATTCGGGTTGTACGAACTTACGCTAATGTGTAATGGTAGGGTGATTGTGAGATGAAATGGAGGACCTACAGTTTAACGTGGGATCCAAACCACAGTGGAGGCCTGGAATTCCCCACAAGTTGTGATTAATAAACTTCTTGTCAGAGGTAAAGGAAGGGTTTGGCAATCAGATAAATTTGTGCCGGGACCGAGGATTAAACTACGGACCCCCATCACAAAAGTCTGTCACCTCACCCCTAGATCATCAGGTCAGCTTGACTAGTGATATTTTATAGGTATGTATATCAAAGGGACAGCTGAAGAAGGTCACGCGACTTGACATACGTGAAAGTGGATCTAATGAATTTCCTAGCCGACAGCTGTGACTGTGAATATGTCACATGAAAATGAGCCGGACTTTTAGTCTAGTGGTCAGCATTCATGACTACTAATATAGATATCCCGTGTTTGATTCCCGGTGGTAACATAGTTTTTCCCCCCTAAGCGTGATTGTTCCAATGGTTTAAATAGTCTGGTTAATTCGGTCTAAGCTATGCTTGAAAATTGTATTGGCACTGTATGATTATTATAATCATCACACCCTCTCATCGAGCAGAATAACCTCACCTACATGATTCCCCAACCTCTGAAGGTGATTACATATCCGCCACTGTCAGTATAAAAACAAGAATATACAACCAACAAATTCTGGTTACATACATTAATAAAAAGCAAATAATGAACTACATGGAATGGTATTTTCGTTGTTACCTGGCCGATGACTGATCATCTGAACTATGATCAATACTTTACAGTTACAGTTTCAACAAACTCTTCTTACCCTGGTAACTATATATCACTCCACTGGTGTGGTGAAGGGGTTCCCAAAGAAACTGAAGGATGTTCTCATCTTCGATGGCCAATTATTTGCCAGTACACGTAGTTAGGTAGTTAAAACTACTGAGGTTTTTGGTTGGAATCTAGGTAAATTTAATGAATGTATATTTTACACTGCACACGGGCACATCCTGCTGTCCAATCAGTAACTATCAACTAAATTTTATAGTAAAAATCTATACAAAGATACAATATATACGCTATTGTATTCATACGTCAAGTCATTATCTTCGGCCGTTGATTTTGTTAGATATTATCAAAACTTAAAAAAA
The DNA here is from genome assembly GCA_902151425.1 of Timema shepardi. NCBI lineage: Eukaryota > Metazoa > Arthropoda > Insecta > Phasmatodea > Timematidae > Timema > Timema shepardi. Next base: position 99,241 of record CABFVX010001529.1, on the reverse strand, counting down.
AACATATCATTCACTTTGTGCAAAAGGTCATCCATCCTTGTTGTCCATAAAGAAAACATTTTCCAAAAGTTTTTTCTTACAAAATCTGAATACCTAGACATTAAGGTTGGGTGTGTAGTGCTAGACGTACTATTTATTCTAGATTAAACTATCTTGTAAGTCATCTAGTGATAACTCTAGTTTTATAAATTGTCAAGATTCCATCCTCGTGGATAATTAATTATAGTGGTCGATCTCAAATCTATTACACTTGTTCTATTTGTGCTGTTGAATAAAATATATTTACGATGCGTGTGCGGTTAATCCAGCGATATAATTAGTAAATACCTGAGCTCTAGACCTGAGTGTGCAGTGTCAAGCAAATTTTTATTAGTTCATATACTTTGTAGGCTGCGTGCTGATGAGATCAGCAGGGTTATACTAAATAATGTATATTAAGGTTTTGGTAGGAAGGAAATTTTAGAAAATACAAACATATATTTTTAGCTCATTATTGTTTACATTTTATATTATTCAAATTATTTCGCAGACAGGTGTACTATTTATGCAAAGGGACAGTCTCAGATAACATGACTTGATGCATGAATAGATTGTTTTAATAATGTATGATTATTAAAAAAGTGTCTTCATATCTTAATCGGACTGTAGTTATATTTCTGCCACGAATAAAGTTAAAAAATAGATGGGCGTATGGCTGGCAAATATTGAATCTAATTAAGAACGTTGCCAGAATTCCATTCTACGCTTATTTAGGACTGTTGAATAACTGTTCTTGTGCGTGTGTTGGTACGTCCTCTATGTTGAAAGCTGTTGTTGTTGGTATGCAAGGTTATGTTATCTGAAAGGTTGTTTGATTAGCTGGATTAGCGATAAGGGCATAATCTTATTGGAAGACTGATTAAATTAATGAGATTAGTATGTTTATTTTATAAACTTCCAAAATACATATTTTTAATTTTTAGATTTTACACTTACCCAAACACACAATGAGCCGCTGTGACCACCCAATTATCATTGATGATGGAAGCTCCACATAAATGAGAGCCATTGTATCCGATCGAGGCCTGTCACAGAATTAAAATAAATTCTATGGTATGATCGATCGTACATACGTTTTCATTTAGGTTTATATTAAAGCTTAAAATAAAATTTCACAATAATATAAAAACATACTAAATGAACTCAGTTATTTTGAAAAACGCCTCCCCCCCCTACCCCCCAGATGTATATTTTGAACAAAACTGTGAGAGCCATTAGCCATTAAAATTTTCAAAAATTAGTAATCAATAAACTACCCTTAATGTTAGAGCTAGAAAGAATTAAAATTACAACTTTATCTTGATATGCGACTATATTCAATCTAAATATTAGATTTTAATGAAGTCCATTAAACTGTTACGGCTGTATCCCAGGGTTAACATACATAATTTTAAGATCTACATTATTTTAAATTTCGTGGGCACATAAATCGTCAAGACACATAATATTCTCAAGGGTGTAAATTTTCACAGCTATAATACTTTCTCTATATAACTTAGCATTTACATATTTGCCGATCTGCTAAACTAAAGTCAAAAATTATTTATGTCCTGAGTTATGGCCGAGTGGTCAAAGGCATTTGACTTTTATTGCAAGATGATGCTCAAATCACTGCTGGCTTCATTAAGTAATGTTTCTCACGTGTGACGTTCACTGAGGATTCCCCATCCCTTCTTCACATTAATGTGGACGCAAATTGTCCTCCTAATTAGCCCTTATATTACACTGTTAGTTACAATTTTGTCAAATTTAGGAATTAAACTAAAATAATTTGTCTATAATTTACTTTTGTATTTTTTTTTACTATACCTAAGTGCCTGTGTGTTTTGTCTTTTGGAGATTTAATTAAGCTGAAGAAATCTTAAGACTATCACAAAAAGAAAATCCTAAATCGTTAGTTAACAGTTAAAGGAAAATATATAATTCCATTAACACAAAATTGGTCAGCCCATGGAATTAGTTAATATGTCAGACTGTACTTAACTATTTACCTTCAAATGTTCAGTATTTCTGGAAAAAAAGTATTTTTAAATTTAATACACATATTAGAAAGATACTATTTTTTTATTTACTATATTTTAATGAACAACTTTATTTAATTTAATATAATAGCGTGTTGTTTTACCTGATATGGGTATTCAGAAATTGACGCATTCCTCCCTCCAACAATTTTTCCTCCAGGTATTTTTCTCGTATGTATGGTCCCTGAATCAAAATTTAAAAAGTAGATTGTAAATATACTATTTTGTATCAAATAAAAATTGATAAACTTGAAAATATGTAGAAGTATGTCATATAATACTATTTTACAAATAAATGTTATATAATACTTTTAAATTCAAACTTACCAAAAAAGCTTGTCACAAAATAAACTGTTATCAAAAATTTGATCATTATGATAAAAATTATTTGAAAATTAAAAAATGCCTAAAATTCATAATCAATGCCTTTCATAGGCTGACCAATCATCAAAATTCTTTATGTTTTACTTGTCTCAGAAATATGTTTAACAATTTGTATTTAACAACGATGTAAAAGCTTATATAAAACTTAAGACATCCCTATTATAATGAGATACTTCAACGTGAAACAGTTGTTAGTCAGCTTATCATTACTTTTCGTGTGAGCAACTCCTTATCTATAGATATTTGGGACTGGTAGTTTAATTAAGTGGATGGTTTTGTAATAGCATTTAATATCGGTAATAGCCCAGAATGGTGGCCATGCCGATGCAGGTGTAAATATCTTATCTTGACTGGTTTACCGATGATGGAGAGGTTGGGTTTAAATTCCTGGAGATTGGAGTCTAACTTGGATAAAATTACGTTCTCCACCTCACGTAAACAGCAATTTAGTCTTGTGCGATATTGATGTCTTTGATAAGTATTTCAAACATATGGTCCGTGAGCCTGATGTGGCCCAAATGAACATTAAAACCACCCCGAATCTAAGTATGAAGGAATAATAGGTAGAATAAGTGTATTTTGAGTTTTCGACTGTATTTTCCACTTTATAAGTGAATAACTTATAGAAATAATTCCCTTAAAACACTACCAAATAACGGTTCCTGGTCCCTACGCTGAGGGCCCATTTATAACGGTTCTCTGCTGCTCTCCCCACAGTTGTACGCCATTTACGACCATCTTATGTAGTAGCCTCTCAGTTGAGAAACAGTGGTTGTCATCTCGTTTATTTCCCTGGCTTAAGCTCAGTTTGTGACGTCGGCGTTGCTATAATGATCTCCTTGGTTCATGTCCCACAATGTTCAATTGTGGTTGTTATTAAAGTCTACACTTTATACTTTATACTGTAGATAGTGAAACTTTTCTTCAATAAGTGTACGCATCTGTTTGATTTATATATTTAAAATTTATTTTTATAACACGTCATAAATACTTGACATACGTATGGTACTATAATTTACCATGTATTTGTTACATTAATATCAATCGCATGTGCTACGCACTTCCTATCAATTACGTGGTCATATCGCGTCTGTCTTTGTTACATTTATAACAATAATCTTAATCACACGTGCAACACACGTCCAATCGACTACGTGGTCAATAGCCATGTTTCATCTGTGCCTGGGTAGAGCCCCGAGTTTGTTTCTCTAAGAAACTCCCTTTCCATATACACTCATAATTGAAGCGGTGATTTGGACCTATCGTAAGAATGTCGTTTGAATCTCAGCCCTCTGATGGGTTGGACAGTGACATCATACGATACAGAGATTTCTTCGAACGGAATAAACCTGCAACCTAAACTTTTTCCTTTTTTTCAGTGTCCAATTTACCCAGTGAGTACTTTTAAGGTGACTGAAGGGTTTAAATATGATCAAATTCAAAATAAATGATTAGAAGAATATTATTAATAAAGATGATACCAGAATTTAAAATATGAAATGGAAAATATAACATTCAAAATTGGAATATTTTATGCAAACTGTTGTAAAAACTGTAAATTTTATTCGTACTCACCCGTGGTATCATCGTTATTTTGCTGCTTTTGTCCAAGAAATTGGTGAAAAAATTACAGAATTACCATATCATTACAAACGTAGGTGGTTCGGTTGGGTCGTCATTTAAAACAATTTATTTGATTGAAAGATTCTAATGAAATATCTATAATTGAAAAAAATCCGTTTGGTCAGTAAATTTAAGAACATGTTTGGGTGATTGATTAAGCTTTTTTGGTTGATAATACGCATCTTATTAATTCACTTAATGTTCAACTTTATTGAAAGGACCAAATCATCACACATTTATTTGGCCATGCTAGAGCCTTCCAAACTAAGCTTAGACAATGGGAAAACCATCTTGGTTTTAAAAAAAACTTTTCTCACTTCCTTACTCTCAAAACAGGTGTTTAAACCTATACGTCCATCCGTAACACTTAATGTTACATTAATTCCAGATCTCTAAAAAGAATATGAATATAGATTTAAGGATTTCTAACTAAATACATATTTGTTTTTGCTATTCTCAGATCCATTTTTAATTCATGCTAAAAGGGTTAAGAAAAAATACAACATAAATTTATTGATATTTATTGTAAATCTAGTATTCAAGACACATTTATTAAGGTATTTCTACCATAGTTTTATTGGAAGTATTTGGGTGATAAGTGTGCCCCCCCCCCAAAAAAAAACTCACTTAATACACTATCAATGTTCGGAAGCACACACATACCTTTGTGAACAGTTTTTATCTCTCTTAAAATTATGGAATTAGTTCAAAATAAGAAGTCAGCTTACCAATGAACATTTTCAAAGCACAATAATAATTGTTTCATGACCAAATATCTTGTCAGATTTGATAATATATTAAGTAAGAAGTGAGGCCTGATTTCCAACAAACAGTAAATTTGTTCAGTGGCTATTATGATGGTTTGTTATAAATGAAAAATATTTTAATTTTGATCTATGTTTATTCTTTGTTATAGCTATTTGTTTTTTGTTTCAACAATGCTTTTAATGTTGTGAATTAACTATAAAGAGAATTTGTGGTTTAAAAATACCCCTTTGCATCGTTTGCCAAAGGAAATCTTTTTGTAGATATAAGTTTATTTAAGAATGAAAAATGGGTACGGGTGTAATAAAAGTCAGCTTTTTTCATTATGTATAAAAATATAAAATGTATAAATTATAGTTAATTTATAAATGCGTCCTGCAATGCCCACTAATGATACAATGTGACCTTCACACATGTGTCCTGTTCTAGAACGTGTGAACATTGGTGTGGTCTACATTTAAATTCATTGGGTTTTTTCCTCATTCTGTTTTAGTACCCGTTCGGATTATAGGCGTACATTCATTACGCTAATCGAATAAGCATGAGAAAGGTATAATATTGAAGGAATTGTACCCGGAGGTGGAGGTGGAGTGGTGAATAATTTAGAAAAAAATCACCCTCAATCTCCTCTTCACCGGCATTCCATTCTATAATGAGTGTGACGTGTAAGTACATGTGAGAAACCATGTGGGCTACATTTATGTTAATTAAGTATTAATATGTTGGTCTGACTTGTATCATTCTAATCCAGTGTGACGTAACATAATATTATCTAAGGTCATTCCATCTAAGGTATGTAATATAAATTACTTGGAAATACTTTTAGGTAATGGAATGTAAAAATGGATAAGAATTTATACTATTAATGCTTCAATATTTAACTTTAGGACAGTCGAAATAATTTTTTTTTAATAGCTCTAGAATAAAATGTTTTGGGTATCACAGCAAGGAAACTGCTTGAATTCTCTCTGTCTGTCTCTGTTTGAATTTAAGGAGCATTATTATACAGGATGTTTCACTCGCTCTCAGACCCACAGTTTCCCTTATAACCTTCAAACTAACAAACGTAATTGGTGCACTTGAAGTACTCAGGGGATGAAAAAGAGCCAGGGTGTTTATCTTGTTATTTCCTGAGTTTCCCTTATAACTTTCAAACTAACGGACGCAATTGATGTATGAGAAACACTCAGGGTCTAAGAGCTAGTGGAAAATCCTCTACTATGTTGATTTATTAAGTACATCCATCTCATAGTTTGAACTTTGTGGTTGTCCTCAATTCGAGCTCATTAGACAAACATGATACTAACAGTGAGTGTTCACAACTTTACTATTTGTAGTAAGGAATAAAAGGTATAAAAAATACAATTAATGATTACTCATTAATTTATTTATCAGTTTGGTTTCACAAAGGCTACTACACGCCAGAGCTCACAAGTATCCAGTCTCTAAAGACACTTGTCTTGGTGTACACCCCTGGCTGCCTTGGCTCGGCACACTTCTCTGGCCCCCAAGACACGACACCGTACATTTTCCCTTCGGCGACCATGGGCCCCCCTGAATCACCCTCAACATAAGAACATTATTATTATTATCATCATTATTACCAGTAATTCCTTGCGAAACTTTCGTAAATTCAACCTTCTCCTCTCCCCCAGCCCCAAAAAATGATTTAGCCTTTTGTTAGTTTGTTAAAATTAAATATTCAGCGAAGTATATACACATAATAGCAAAGAGAGTTTATAATATACAAATATATTGCTAGATTTTTCTTTTAACTTAAGTTTTAAACAATTTGTTTTGACGGAAACTGAGTATGCTATGTCAGAAGTCAGTAAAAAAAATGCTATCCACCGAAACCTTATTCATCGCTGTAGGCTTTGTAATAGTTGAGAAAAAGAGATGTTGACAACAGAAATAATATATAGGATTATTATTATTAGCGCCACGTCTTACTACCCATTCGGGTTATATGAAAAACATAAGAACAGTAAATCATTAATTAGTATATACATTTTTTAATCCTTTTATCTTACTAAGACTATTTCCCATTTTATCTATTACAATAACTATTTCTGACCCGCTTCAATGACCAAATGGTCTAAAGCACCAATCTCTAGACTGGCCTGATGAAAACGGAAAGATAAGGTTTTCTGAGGATTGTTTTCCCTAAGATGATTTCCCACTCTCCTTCCACGAAAATATGGGTAAATCACCAATAAAATTCTTCCTTCCTCATCCTTACACCATTATGGTAGTTATCATAAAGGCATATATTCTGTACAGGAAGTAAGATGTGGTGATATATATATATATATATATATATATCACCACATCTTATATATATATATATTTCTGCATGCCCTTAAAGTACGATTTGGTTCGTTATTGACTTTTTGTTCCTGAAGAACATTTTAAGATTAAAAAGAAAGTTTTAATCCAAGAGCTATTTAACGGTTAAATCTATGAGAGAGGGAGGGTTATGAGTGCACATGAATTAACTTGAACAGGGGATGGTTAAGCCACTAAAGGAGACCACGCCCGATTCAGCCCTGACTGCGATTATAGTCACTACCATCCCATTACCGGCAATCCATGCCATTGAGTGGAATTAGCAGGTTCTCACACTCAAGGCTAGATAACTCGTGACTAGATAATTTGTAAAACATATTTATTCCTCACCCACACGATCCGCAACAGTGGGCACACGGACGATGGCGTCAGTCGCGTATCGCCACTTTTCCCTGTGATTTTGATCGAAGTATTTGAATCCCGGATGGCTTTAACAAAGTATTTTCACAATATACCTTCATTCAAATGCAGGTACATCTCCTCTAGACTCTTATCACCCTCGTCCCTGTACCGTTAAAATAAATATACGGAGGGATTAGTAAGACGTGTAGCTGGAATAATACTTCATACGTACCATGCAAGCGTCTTTCCCTCCCTGTTCAACTCCCGCGCATATCATGGAAGGATAGAAGGTGTAATTAGCCAGCTCCCTGTGACATGTTTCATCGTCCACCACTGCCACCTCCACCTTCCTCAGGACTTTAGACTGAGAGAGGGCTTCAGCGGAGGCCTGTTTTCCGCACAGACAAGGTCTCGATGTGGTATTCAATAACATAATTAAATGTTTAAAATAAGTTGATATACTAGGTATTAATATATCATTAAGGTCATATACCTTCTAATGTAATAATTACATTAATGTATATACTATAGTTACTATAGTAAGTTGAGCTCGCAGGTGATTGAACCAAATGTATTATTAAAGTAATTAATTACATTTAAAGCCATTTATTAATAGATTAAATCATTTAAACTGGCCCCGCTACGATACTAATAATTCTCTCTCTCTACCTACTTTAGTGGCCGCGTGGTCTAACGCGTTACTATCGCAGTAGACTAGTCACTAGACTGCTGATTACGGGGATATCAAGGTTCGAATCTCAGTAGGGTGTACTGAGGATGAGTTTTCAAAGTGATTTTTCACTTTCACTCCATGCGAATGTTGGTACACTTCCTCTAAATATAACCTTCCTAACCCCTTAAACCATCAATATAATAATTAGTACATAATCGTGTAACCCGAACGGTTACTAGGACGCGTTGCTAAAAAAAATATCTCCCTCATAGCTTTAATAATGATTATGTAATATTTTATTTTATTACGTTTTACACGAACATTATTAACGGTCTATTCTAGGGAATGGGGATGAGGAAGGTTGTTTAGAGTATGCACACTAGCATTAGCTTGGAGAGAGGCTGGAAAAATACACTATCAACTCACCTGTGAAAATTCACTCATAATAAATCAGCAGAAATCCAAGTTAATTAATTTGTTCTTATTTGAATGGGAATAACTACACATTTTTCAATATTCAATATCTTTAAATATCTTATGTTTTATAGAGATAGTTAATACAATTAATTTATATAATTTTGATTTTTTTTTTGTAATTATTACGTTGTAGATAATAGAAAATTGTAGAGATTTTAAACCGATTTAATAAATACTTACTGAATACAATTATTCGCGGTACTATAGTCATTTTCAATCAAATAAAATTTAAATAGCTCTAATTCAAGGGAACCACTAATCGGAGTTCTGATATTCCTATAATATAATTACCACAGTGTGAAAATATTTACCTTTAAGTAGGCAGCACCCTTAAGTCACTCGATGGTTTTCATTCTAAATACATACAAACACACCGTATTTATATTCTTGTGGCGTCGCTCCCAACAAGCTATTTCTATTTTCTACGAGTTTGTTTCTTTCCCAAAAACGCCGTGTCAACCACACAATAATACAATTTGTCCTTACGTTAGTGCTCCCCCATCCAGTGACGACAACCAATGTCCCAGGGGTGAGAGTTTCATTTTGGATTGGTAGAGCCACGGGCTGAACACTTGGACCAAACTCAAAAGAAGTATTTACCTGGGGAAAAAAATAAATTCTGGAGTAAACACAGAAAATAAATCGCTTACCTTATATTTTTTAGGTGTAGACCAACGGTTTATTATTGACTAACCTAAAGGATATTAATTAGGAGGATAATTTAGAGCAAATGCTTCCACAATAACGGGTAGAAAGGATGTAACAATTATAGTAAAGAAAGCTCACATGGGGTAAGCTATATCCATAGAAGACCTGGTAGGCTATCAAACCCTAAATTCTCCATCAACTTAATTCGAGGGAAAATAAAGTCTAACACTTTTTAACCTAGACATTGGTGTGTGAAATATTAACCGCAGGCGAGCATCAAGAAAGAAGGAGATGGAAAGTAATTTGAAGAAAGACAAGAGGTGCATGAGAAGTCAAGGAAAATACAATGAAGTGAGGGAAAGGGATTTTAGGAAAAGGTATAGAGGTTCATGGGCAAGGAAAGGGAAACACTAGGAAGAAGATGAGGCAAATAAATTGGGGGAAACTAGTAGAGCCATAGAGGAAAGTAAGAGAAAGACTAGGATGAACGTGAGTTGAAGGATGTTGAGAAGAGAACAGGTTCATAAGTGGCGGTAAAGGGAATAACCTACCAGGAAGGAAGTGAGCAAAAGGGAAGAAGATTATGGGTTAAATTATGGGAAAGACTAAGAAAGAGGTGATGAAAAGGAATTTCAGTAAAGGTAAGCGGTTCGAGGATAAAGGTAAGGGAGAAGCTATGCAAAAAGTGACTCGCTGCAGGCAAATATCGTTTAAGCTGTAACTTTAGTTTTCACCATTGAATTGGTCATTCATTTTACCAGCCATAAAAGGACATACGTTCTTACATAAGAGCCACAGAACAAATATTAGGCATTATTGGTCAAACGGGGACAATTTATTGTGTAGAATTACCACAATTACAATTTTAAGAGGCGACCATTAGCCTCAAAATCAATATAAAACCTGTATTTCCTTATTAACAAATTTCCTAGAAATAAATACGTGCTAGCTTGGCAAAATATTTTTTCGACATAAAATTATCTCTCTTTGTCTTTCATTGTTTCTTTTTTTCTAATCTAGAAATGAAAAATTCTAGCGGTTAAAAATAATTTACTATCTTACAAAGTTTCCTAACGTATTCTTCAGAATTAATAATCAAGTGACAAAGATATGCTATTCGTGATCAAATCTGCACATTAAAATGTTATGGTAATGAAACAAATTCTGTAGTTAATTGAAGAGTAAGAACTGTATATTAGTGGCGTTATAACGCGTCTGGCCCACTTTGGTGGTCGCATGTTCTAACGCGTCACTCTCGTGTTGAACTGGATCGTGGTTTAAATCCCATTCTGGTGTACTGAGTTCTTTCCCCTAAATTGTTATCGACTCTCCATCCACACAAATATGTGTACATTTCTTCAAAAAGTCTACATTACTTATGCGTATACCTCTTGAGTAATTAATGTATTCGAATAGATAGGGATGGGGTATCAAAAGAAAAGTATCGATAATGTACTCATTAAGAGTATCAGAAGAAAAATGATTGATACCGTACTAGTATCTAAGGTAAAGTATCGATATCAGTAAGTATCGTTTTAGAAATTTTAACATGAAAAAGTGTTTTATTTATCTAGTAATAATAATTTAAAATTTTGCATCATAATTTTATTTTCATATTTATTCAAACACTGAAAACTATAATAATTTAACCAAATTATACTTATTTCTATCGTTAATATTTTATGTGTTGGAACTTTGAAGGTATGATAGAAAGTATTTTATGGTAGGTATTATAAAAAAATTGACCATACCAGCTAGAGTTGCTTCTTGCTGGTCATGCAGAAAATGAGTGAGAATTGAGAAATAGTGTCATTTGTTCTTCATTCACAGTTCACCCGGGTAAACATTTTATTCCCAGCAAGAGTGAAGATAAAATACAAGTTGTTTCTTTCGATACCGATCCGATACCGGAATGTGAATACTAATATCAATAAAAGTATCGTAAAATATATCGAGTAAAAATACTAGTATCGAAAGGAAAATATCGATATAAGTAAAGTATCGATACATTTTTCACATCCATACTTGATAGGTTTACTAGGAATGCTTTCAATTATTTTGCTAGAGATAATTAACTTTCTCTTTTCTTCCTCTGTAATATTTTCTATTATAAAAGCAATTTATAACTATAGTAATAATAATATATATAATATTTATGAAAAAAAAATATAAATTATTAAAACTATTATAACCGTCTTATGGTTCAACGTACCCATCGGCACCATAAATTATAAATAGGTCTCAAAAAAACCTCACCAGTACTGCCAGCAAGGACCAAACCTCAGCCTCTGGAGTTAGAGCCAAGCACCCTAACAAAAGAAATGCTTGGTCCTATTAAGTGTCTTTATTTTAACACCGCGTCTTAAAATACTTTTGGGTTATTATAAGCTTATATACTAATTAAGCTAAAGATTTAAGTGATTCGGGTGGTTGATTAAAAAAAAGTGTATCCACATTTTCGTGGAGCAGAGGGAAAAACTATTTTGTTAAAACCACCTTTAGTACACCCGGATGAGATTCGAATCTAAATCTCCCCGTCATCGGCAGTCTAATCTAACACGATAATAGAGCATTAGACCGTGCGGCCACTGAGACGGATGTCTTGTTGTTAGCTATCACGTTGATAAGTTACTATATTAGGTCCAACTAACGGATTTACTTTAATGACAGCAATGTCGTTCGCTAGATAGTCATCGTCGTAATCTTGGTGAATTATAACTTTCTCGAAATAATGAAGTGTCCCGCCACTGTTGCGTATACTACTACCAGCCCGCACAGCGAGGATGGAAGCACTTCTCCTGAAACAAACACAGACGAAACAGTCTTATCATTTTGTCAATCACCTACACCGTTGGGCACACAGACAAAGGCGTCATCATCTGATTTGCACAATGTAGGAAGGAAGGAATCCATGTTGGTTGTATTGAGGATATTGTTTTTCTAAATACTTCCCAACTCTTCATTCACATAAATGCGGATGCATTTACTAATAAATTATACTTTCAACATCCTTGCCTTATTACTGTAAATATAATATCACGTATTGTTACTAAGATGCAATAACAAAACAATATCAATTTTATTGTTCTTTAATGGGCATTTTATTAACATGGAAATATTTCTGCAATATATTTACAAGCATAATTTAACATAAGTGAGACGTTAAACAATCAAATTAGGACTATAAATAAATTCAAAGTCATCTGAAGGACAGACAGCCAGCCGAGCCGGACTGTGACAATATAAATCAGGGTGTGTTAGGCGGAATTCAAGCTCAGGTGTTTCAGATCAAGGTTAGTCATGCTAAACGATTTTCTGATCTGATATATTAATACTATATTTTTCTTGCGTATATCGTAAATTGAAACAAACACATAATAAATTGCTTTGTGCCTATTGTGAATTTAATATTCACTGTATAAACATACAAATTATATTATTACGTGACTTACAAATTCACTAAACCATTGAGAGTATATTTAATACTACACAATCAATAAATCTATTTGTCAGCACCACTTGGAATCGAAGCAAGTTTTCCTAATTTTTTGGTGAACTATTCTATTGTTTTATGTGTGTGTGTGAGAGAGAGACATTTCAAGGGACATTTCTTTCTCAATACAATATTTTGGTATTCGCTTACCCGTAAACACAGTGTGCTGCAGTCAGCACCCAGTCAGCACTGATGATGGAAGCGCCACAGGAGTGGGAACCGAAGTATCCCAAGGATAGCTAAGCAGAACTCAGTTATTATACCAAGAGTAAATAATACAAGTTATGCTAGAATATATCATTGGAATAAACTAGTAAAGTATCACGGCAACACAGGGTGAATCTGGGTATTTTCTGGGTATCGGTGCGCTAGGCCGAAGGGTTTGTCCATGTGTTCGAGTGTTATTTTAACTAATATTTTTTAAATCGCCAAATAATTATAGAAATGTGTAATTTAAAAACATAATTTTTTAAGTAAAAAATGTATGAATAATATTTTTAAATGTCTCATTATTTATTTTAAAGAGATATAAAAGTGTTTGTACAGTAAAATCGTAATATACCTGTGTCTGATAACTAGACATGTTCATTGGGTTGAATGAATTCGTCAAAATAGCCAAAAGTTTGGTAGATTCTATTTATAGATACTTTATTAAATCCAGAAAGATTTTAAAACAATAAATGTATGTGTTTGAAATGTTGTAGTCAATATTTTATTTAAAGTTAATTGTTTTAGTTTAGTTCCCCTTTGATCAGTTGTAAATTAGGTAAAAGCTAGTACTTTTCTTTATTTAGGATTATATTTAAGTAAATCATAATTTGAAGATCATTAAGTGCTATGTTTCTACTGGAGCAATATTTTATTTATTTTGTCAAAAACAAAAAAAAATTCTATAAAAACTTTTAAAATAAAACAGAGCCTTTATCGCACCCCCTACAATACCACCTTAATTATTACCTGATAGGGAAAATCAATGATATCTGCGTCTTCCCCTCCAATTATTCTTCCATCGATATAATTTTCTTGTGCTGGAATATATATCAATTCACAATTATATTACATATAATACAAGCTCAAAATTTCACATATTGAAACTTTTATACATGCAAAATAAAGTAGCTTAATTTTTTTATGCAAACTACATTATCTTATCTAGTATTCTAGCTTTAAAATTTAGTTCCATTTTATCAAGTCTACAGATATCGTATTCATGTAAGTATTTAAATTTGTGGGTCCTGTGAGACAATTCAACTTTGTAGACACTAAAATTTATAGATGTGAAGACTCGAAAAGTTTCTAGATATCTTCTTGAAATATAAAGTTAATTTCTCATAGATTTGGGAAGCTCGTATAGCAAGTAGTTCAGCGTATGAGAACTATTGAATAGTTCTCATTTTGAAAAGTTTTGTTTTAAACAGATCTGATTTCAGAGCTGGGGGTGATAAGGGGGGTTGGGAGACTAGAGAACTCGCTAATCACTTTTAGTTGAGCACACATCTCGGTCAGTAGTGTGTGTGCCTACTGAAGTAAGGGTCTCAGGTTTGATAACTGACATGGATCAAAGAATTATCACTATCGATAGTTTGAGTTTGTCCTTTGACAGTGATAAATTGACGGGTGATGGACTGGAATTGGTACATGTTGTAAAATTAAGTTAATTTGTAAGTCGTTTGCTGAGAATTATTTGGGTTGGAAAGTGTACGATATTTACTCTAAATAAAATATGGTGTATATAAAAAGTTATCTTGTGGCTCTTAAATGAACAAGTCTATTCAACAATCAAATAGCCAAAGTTATTATTTATGATTTTATAGAGGATTACACCAGCTTAATTATCATATTCTGGAAAATGACACCTGGACATGGGAATCGAACCCGATACCTTTGGCTTAGTACGCCAATGCTCTAAGCACTGAGATATCCAGGAATCGTCCGTGCTCAGGTTCATTCTTCCCTCATATTTTAATTTAGAGTCTATGATGGACGTGCGGAAATCGTCAGCTACAAATGTGTGATTGTATTACGATCACGAGCTATCAGAAAACGCAACCAGCTTCAACTCCGGTCTAGGAAAACTGGGCACCACCATCTGGGTGCCGCCAGCCGGGTGCGCCCAACTGGGTGCGCGCGAACTGGGTACCAAGACAACTGGCTGCCAGGACAAATAGGTGCCAGGACAACTGGACGTTAAAAAAAACACTTTTTTATTTTATTTTTTCAATTAATTTTTTTCTAGTATAATGTAATGCACTTTTTTAGAATATAAAAAATGCGCCATTTTTTCATATATTCTTCAATTAAAATTAAAAATTGATGGGTAAAAATTAAAAATGAACTTTTTTAACGAATTATATTTTTCAGCGCAACATCATATATTTTCAATTATGTAAATATTCATTTTTGGAGTCGTTTGAAAAAAATTAGTAGAGGAAATTTAATTAATTCATATTTATAAAGTTAACCTAACCTAACCTAGCCTAGCCTAGCCTAGCTATTGCAATACATTAATACAAGACAAAGAACCTTTAAATAAAATATGATGTTGCACATAGTCAACGAGTGCATCTTTTGCTTTTACTCATCACTTTTTAATTAAAAAGAAAAGAAATGCATTGCATTATTCAAGAATTATAGGTGTTTTTTTAAAAGAAAAAAGTGGTGTTACTTTTGATGCCCAGTTGTCCTGGCACCCAGTTGGCGGAGCCCAGATGGTAGTGCCCAGTTGTCCGGATCCGCTTCGACTTGGTAGTTGGCTTATTGCAACCATTTGTATAATGATTATAATTGTAAGGGTTTGCATATTTAAGAATCAAATAGCAAACGTTATTATTTATGCTTTTAGAGAGGATTTCTTCATCTAGATATTATATTCTGAACATTGAAAAATTATACCTGGACACGGGATATCTGATAGCTCGTGATATTAATAAAATAATCACACATTTATAGCCGACGATTTCCGCACGTCCATCATAGACTCTGCCTTAAAATATGAGTGAAGAATGACCCTGGGCACGGGACGATTCCTGGATTGCTCAGTGGCTAGAAGAACATTAGTGTACTAAGCCAAAGGTTCCGGGTTTGATTCCCGTGTACAGGTTTCATTTTTCAATTCTCAGAAGTCTATTCGATATGATTAGTGACGCTAAGATCCACGAAAATAGCCGGCTTAAACCAACCACAAGGTGCTTTGTATAACTTAAGGACACAAACGTTGCGTGGAACATATATTACAAAAATTTATAAATAATCAATCACGATAATTTATTGCTCGATAAAACATATCAGAGTGTGGGGAATAGTCTAGTTACAAACATGGCCAAGTTCGTTCAACTGATTTTTTTTTCGGGAGAGACTAAATACGGTCTCACTATGAATAATATTATATGAAAATGGGATTATTTTTCCGTAACAGGTTGGCAGTTTATAATTATAATTTCAAACTTTTTTCTACCCAAAAGTCTAAACAATAACTAGTTTTTGAGGATTGAAAAATGCACTTGGCCCGGTTTTTAACCAAGATGTGGAGTTGGTTGTTTTTGTAACAAAAATGAATTTAGTCTTACAATGTTTGAATTTCGGTCCGGTGAACTGGGGGTATTTTCTTAAATGGTTTGCCACTCTCCTCCTAAACAAATTTGGGTTCACTTAATCTAAATTAAATCCTCCCAATTCCTAAAACATTAGCGTAGTTAGTACTCAAGCGTATAACCAGAACGAATAGTAAGACGCGGTGCTATAATTTACAAATAAAAAGATTAATATTTTTAAGTTGTAGGTTTATTAAACAATTAAAATTCAAGTGTTACCAAGTAAAGGAAGACTTTTTACTAAAATAATATTCGAATACAGATAATGACCATACAAAATGGAGTTAAACAGAACAATCCTTTTGAACAGAAAAGGTTACAGTGTTAATGTTGTTGCGGAAAGACAATCTCTGTCACCTACAATTCGTCATTTTTTTCTCCATTAAAGCACTCACAATATGGATCTTTGTCATGATTATCTTCCGGTATTCCATTAAAATTCTTATTTTGTCCATTGATGATTTTTCGGTACCACTTCAAGTTTTCAATTTCCCCCCACGTATTTCCATAGTGTTTTTCCAACAGCTTTTGCACATCCTTAATCTTAGCAACATTGATTCTCACTCCTGGTAGCACTTCAGCAGGCTTGATCATCGATATCCTCTTACCTTGTTTCATAACTCCAAGGGCCTGAGCTGTGTCGGTTAGGTATGACATTTCACCATGTACTGTTACTGAACGAGGGTTGATTTGTTTTTGTAGAACAAGTCTTCTGATCCGTGATATTTTAAAATGAAGATCCATTGTTTCTTTCACATTTCGTCTTGCATGTGTTTTCCAGTCAAAGTTAATCCAGTCAATTCCAAGCTGTTTTACAGTACCATGGTCTGCAAAAGCTTTGTGGTATTCTCTAGGTTCGACAATGGTGTCCTTTTTATTGATGTCCCTTTCAATTAACCAAAAGATCCGGTCACTGTGTATAAAGGAATGTCCAGTTACAGGAAATATAACTTCCATTCTTTGAATGTGTTCAGGACTGCGGTATAACCACAATAAACCCATGGCCAAAACAATTGTATTTTTGTTTTTGCCACCTCATCCATCAGCGACCAGGCAGACAGTGTGTACATCTTGTAACTCATGGCCTAGAAGTCTAGTTTGAAGCTCCTTGTACACTGCTCATGAAACATCGTTAGAAGATTTACTCATATTGTATTCACACCATGCATAAACTGACACGTTTTTATTTTGTAGAGCGTCCTTTCCATTTGAGATGCCAGATACATAAGTTAACTGTGACAAAACAATAGACGTGAGTAGTAGCGAATTTGTTTAGGTAATTTGGGGAGGGACAGATTTTTTTTGCAAGTCAAAAGATATTATGTAAATGCCCCTTTTATTTTCTTTAAAGAATAAAGAGAGCTTTGGCCATAGTTTAGTGAAACACTAGCTCATATCTCAAAGCTTTCTTGTTTTCATCAATTTTTTCCCCTTTTATTGTTTCGGTTAGTTCAATACATTTTGAACAAACGTCCGTCACATACGGCACCTTTTGGCAATGCTTAGGTCTTAGCTGAGGTAAATTATTCAGCTTTATTTTATAGAGTAATGTAACTCTAATCCTTTGAACAGTTTGATGAAATGTACCACAGATTCAAGTTTCCCTCTGTAGTTTTATTCTTTCCTATAGCCCCCTAGTGTTTCCACAGGGATGTCAGCACCTTGCTTTTTGAAGCGTTTAAAACACCTTCCACACGATGTTTTGTAATTCCAATAATTTGGGGGAACGTACCCCTGCATACTTGGATTCTGTTACCAGCTTGATTCTTCACAACATATTGAAAAATTATTCCCTTCTTATCTCGTTCTCCAGTCCTAGGTCTAGATCGTTCTGGAGTTGATTTATTGCGATATTTTATAATAAGTGCATCCTGGCTGGCCTTAGTTTTCACAACATAAAATTCAGAGTGAAATTCATTAATATACACAATTTTAAGCAGACTGCAGTTCTTCCCATTACCTTGATGACCACAGGTGGGGTATGTTGGCATTACCTTAGGACGGTATATATAACAACAACAAAACACGAATATTATCAAACATTGCTAACCAGACTTGATAAAATAGATTTTTTTTTAAATCATCCTCTAGCATTTATTAACATTATTGAATACTATTTTACTGGTTTGGATCAATTTTGTCTATGATAAACCTACGTTTTGTATTGTTTTGAGATTATGTTGTTGGAATTGTACGCCTAAGTCTTTGACTATGCTTAGCTCTTTATATTCAAAATACCAAGTGAAAGAATTAAAACATTATCAAATTAAACTTAAACAATTATTATCGAATAACCAAACCAAAATAATATTTTAAAAAAAGTATGAGGCCATTAAAATATATAATACTACTAACCTCAACATCTACTCTTTGTTAATTTTCCATTATGCAATATTGGCGTATTTCTTCTGAGTTTCCTCTGGTCTTACTTCTTCAACATTGACTTCCATTTAGCTAAAAACTAACCTAAACCTTCTATATAAAACCAGTTCAAAATTATTAATATTACAGTATAAACTCGAGGCACACAGCGTAAAGATTTAAACAAGTAATACTTTATATAATAATAATAGTATCAGCTGTTCAGTGGTCACGTGCTTGAATCCAGCTCTCTGATTTGCTCAACTGCAGTTGGTCGGTTTTGTTACAAAGTTCTTTTAGACTTGGACGTTTTTGTAATGACAAGAACATATTTAATCAACGTTTTTACATGTTTACGGTTGTTTTTGTAACAAACCGCATTCAGAATCTGATTTAGCGTGAAAAATACTTTAAGAACAAATCCCTAACTCTTTTTGAAAAAAATGGACTTGAACGAGTTTGTAACTAGGCAACTCTTCTATATTTCTCATGTAAAGCCATGACAAGCTACATTATAATTTTAATTAAATATCGTATCAATTAATATATCAGTGAGTATTGGAGGTTATCAGAGGACCCCCCTTCCATCTCCTTAATCCACATACCTTATTTTTAATATTAGCACAGTTCATACTTTATCCCCTCTCATTTTTTCCCCTACGTGTGAACATTGTATAAATTATATTAACTGCTATTGTAATATTGTATTCTTTGTTAAATAAAACCATTAAATGATATTTTTTGCAAAACTCTCATTAAAATACAATAACATTTATTGTAACTTTTATTTAAAAAATAGTAAGTAATATTTACGGAATTAGCGCTAAGTAAATCTGATGTGCTAATAACACTTATTTTCTGTTAAGAGTGCTTGAAAACAATAAATTAAATATTTCTAGTGATCTTTTCAGTAAAGCCCCTTTTCGGTCACTACATTGTATTTCGTATTTTATTTTAATATTGTTCTTTTTACTTTATAGCCCATACAAACACACACAAGAGCTTGAAGATATATGTATATATCGTTAAGGTGACTGTATTTATAATTTGTGAGGTACATTTTTCTTCGTTACTCTTCTAGTAGGCGTGGCGTGGACGCAAAGATACTTGACTTGTGTTATAAAAAAAATCCTCTTTATTTTTATACCCTTGACTTCATTTTAGATAAATTATATTCTGTTGGGACAATTGGAGAAAGGCTTGATTATTTAGTAGCTAAATTTGCAGCATTTCCATAAATCTTTCTACAAAATAAAAGACCAACATATATATTTTACTGGAGATTTACTCTTGTGTAACTTGTTTGTAAGATACAACATTTTACTTTATTACTATTAAACCTCTCAAATATTTGTTTATACATTACGTTTGGGCAAAAATAGGTAAATTTACAACTACTTAAGGTGGAATGGAAGGGAACTTGAGTTAAGTTCCGTATTTTATCAGTTTTTATTGATTTTTTTTTTGCCAAAATAAACAAAACACTGCTTAGTAAATATATTTAGTTTGATTTTCTACAAATATAGTATGGGCATTTCATGAATATTTGTCATGAGCATTGCTTCATTTGACCATGTATACTTAAATTAAGTAAAATTATCTTGAACAAATTAGGCGAACTCTATGATAAATATTTGAAAATTGTTTATATTATTGTGTGTATAAAGCTAAACTAAATGTATATTGAAGCAATTTTTTTTGTACATAAAATATATATGTAATTGAAACTGAAAAAAAGACATTAACTCGTGTTTACTCCAATCTAACATTAAATATCTATCTGATGGTACTGTAACTAAACAATTTTCTTGAATCTATTTGCAAATATATGCTGTGTTTAGAAATAAAATTGGTTCACCAGACAAATTTTATACAAATAGTTCACTCTATAGATACATAATGTAGACGTCACTATCCTTAAGGTTTGATACAATTAATAGTGTAAAAAAAATTGATGTAATAAAATATGAATATGTTCATGAAAGATTATCCTGAATCCAACTTTTAAGAGCTTGTATATTGTTTATTAGCTATAACTTTATTTTATTGATTGAATTACACATTTTTTATTATTACAAGTAGTAGCATTTAAATGTATTATTTGCATAGTTTACTAAGTTTTAATTGTTTTAGAATAATTATACTATACAATATTTTATTAGTAATGTAATACTTACCTGAACATATTACTAAGAATGAAAGTATAATAAATAACAAGGCCATTTTTGTCCAAACAATAAATCACACCAAAAAATAAATTAGAAAACAAGCAAATCTCTTTTTAATTGAATAGTTATATCATCTTGTCGATTCGAGCCGCATAATATTATCTATAGATAACATATCTATTTGACAGCACATGTGATCTTAATTGAACCACATATTTAAGAGAATAGCTTAAAACCTACTTTTATTTTTATCACTGCGTCATAATATCTGTTCAGGTTAAACGAATATACGATAATTACTCCAATAGTGTAGACGTTAGGAAGGAAGAATTTTAGAGGTGATCTACCCGTATTTGCGGGGAAGGAGAGTGGAAAATCATTTTGGAAAATACACCCTCAGTATACTCGATTGGGCTTAAAATCTCGATCTTTCTTCCATCGGCAATCGGGTATTTTGCTAGTGTGACGCCTTAAACCATGCAATCACCAAAATCAATCTCTACAACTGTTGTTATCACCATGAGAAGAAAATTAAGCTATATGTTTGTACTGAAACAATATTTTATTTTTTTGACAAAAAAAACACCTTTTCTTGCGTCCCTTACATCCCCACCTTAAGTTTATGTAATTCCTCCCCTTTATATCGATAACTAACCCTTATAATTTAAATGATATTTAAATTTTTTACTCTGTACTAACATGAATTATAGATGAATATACATGGTCTTAACATAGGGGGGGAAGTTCATTTATTAGATCAGACTGCTTCCATGGGACATCGCCCCCTCCCTCCATTCTTTTCACCTACGTTCCACGCAGCTACAGGGGTTCAATTTGCTTTGTCTTTGGGACGCGAGTGTAATATGAGAGATACCGGTGAGAAGCCTCCCCCAGCTTCTTTTTGATTAGAGGATGGGTGAGTCCTAATGCATTGTGGGTAAAATGGATGGACAAAGAAGCGTCCCCTTTTAGGTCACTGGGTAACAAAGCGACCACATTTGAAAGCGGACGTTTGATAATAAACCAATAACCTATCTTTGTATGAGGTGTAATATAAGTTAGATATATACATACGTACATACATGTGTATACGCATGCATATATGTTTATACATATATGTTAATATATATTTGTATGCATAAATAAATACATGAGCATACATACACATATGTATATATGCATATTATATATCACACTGTCCGTCTACTTAGTGACGTTTGCCCACCCCAACCCCGGGATAGGGATTGATGGAGACCACGTACGTAAAATATGGTGGGAGGCAATGGATTATTTTCTTTGGACCTTTATTATAAAATTAGTATCAACTATAAATGGATATTTATAAGTTGTAAAAGAACTAAGTATGAGCATTAAGGGAAAGTTCTTGTCATATCCTATTGGCCAGTGGGCCCTTTCTCTGGGCTTTTATGACCTTTAATTTTTACATGAGTAGTGACCTGGAACACTTAACGCAATCTTTACCAACAAGGGTAGCCCCGAAAAACAGCCCGAGGTTGTTATCTGATAACTCACAAAACTGTAACAAGAATTAACAAGAAGAGCACTCTCGACTAGACAATAACAAGACTGTTACAAGCTATAAGAAGATTAGCCTCTAAAAATACTGCAACGAGAATGAGACATGTGCTCGTTCCTATAAAAAAAAATTGCGCACTACTTTCACTACTCTAGTGCATTTCAGCTTGGGGTTCATGGACTATAACTATGTGACAGCTTCTTGCTTACCTCTGCAAAGCTACACATATACATACATCCACGCTCAACTACAATCATTTGTATTGATGTTTCTACATATGTATATGTACGTATATAAATGTGGATGTATACATGTTTATATAAATGGATATATATTATGTATATGTATATAAATACATATATATATATATATAGATAGAGAGCTATATACGCTACATATAGAGGGTTTCTATAAACAAAAAGTTGTATATAAATCTATATATATATAACTTATGTATGTGTATGCATTTATCGTAACGCGACAGGAGAGTCGTGTTCCGTTCACTCATCGTGTAAACTGTGAGTTCTATGATCTCTGGGTGATCTGTGCTAACTTATGATGCAATTGAAAGAAGCTCTGTCTTTCATACTCTTAGCTTGTGAAGTAGCTGAAGAAATTAGAGAATAATTTTTATAAGACATTACGTTTAATAAATATCGATATAAACAACTACTTAATAAATATTTTCAGTACCCACCAAATTAAACAATCACTTAATAATCTAATCCAGTATAGAGAGCTAAACCAAATTAATCCACTATATCACCATATCATTACTGCCCCAAAACAAACTTATTGCATGCTCATCTCTATCATTGTTACACTCCCTTCTCCTCAAGTCTGATCACCTCAAACAGATATCATGGATAGCCGTGATCCTAATCTATATTGTTGGAAAAATGAAGCACGTTAATGACAGCTTACAGCTTCCTCCAAATTCACGCTGTCTTCTAAAGATACTCAACAGGAAGCTAACACAATACCATGTTACTATAGCCTAAAGTAGAGATTTACACGTTCATGACCAAATGATGATCTCAATGCACTGCGAATATATTTGGGTGGTTTGTTTAGCCAAAATGGTTTATCATGGCGCTATTAAAAATATGTGCTTTACATGTATCTTTTCTACCATCCACTTTAATTCCCGTCGTTTACTATTGGTACTCCTATATCTCCAAAAATGTCACGTTACTATATAACCTTATTGCATTCGTGTCACAGCCCAGGTATTAGCATAAACTACATCCAAATATAATTACAAATTAAACACGAATTCATCATTAGGTTTTTTTGGTCTGATATTACATTCACTCATTATACGCAGATTATCTTGGGAATTATCTGAACTAAACTGATTACCCCTCAAAGTATCAAGTGGAGACTCATACACAGTCTCTGACAGAACTCGACCCGAAGACTGAATTATTACAAGCGATTGTTCTTGATCTTTCTCACAAGCATCAATGTCAAAATCGAATAATTTTAATGCCACGGGTTTACTTTCATGGCGTTTTTGTCTCTGCCACAATCAGAATCTTATATTTACCACCCGATGATAATGGCCTCTTCACTGTATATACATCAAAATTAATTTATTAACATTATTCTTTCGAGAACACCCTTGCTTTTATTACTTATATGGCTGATTTTACTTCTTAAATGCTTCCTATACCCTCTTTCAATGATGTCACATGTTTCATATTTATGTTGTTAATGACTTCTTAAATCGACAAAATATGTTCCATATGGGCTTGTACGAGATATTATAAGCCTTGGATATTTGTGGCTATCTTTCCCGTTATCATAAATAAAAGAACATAATATCAATATCCCAACTTCTGACACCAATGTAACACGACCGGGGGANGGGGGGGGGGGGGTGAAGCGGGTCGTTTACAAAGCAACATGTAGACTGTGGATTATTTTAAGGACATTGGCGTTTATTGTGCTACCTTTTGAATGTGTTGAAGCTCTCTCTACATCCGACACACTTAGCTTGCGAAGTTGGTAAATAAATCAGGAAATCTTCTAGCCTACACGTTCAAGCACCAAACCCTGTGTTAACAAACCACTCCTCATCCACCCCTAGAGGTAGGACTGGTAAGGATGGGAAAATATAAATAAATAAACACGTTCAACTACTTGAGGTTGTTTATTTATAAAATGTATTTAATTTTTGTTCACATGTTTAGTCAATCACACCTCCGATTTCTCTTGTATCCAGTCTCTTAACACACTCGTGGACGTGTACACCCCTGGTTGCTCCGGTTCGGCGCAAGAATTTGGGCCCCAAGACACTATGCCATACTGGACACCCTTTGTGACCAGAGGACCACCTGAATCACCCTGCAATAACACAATTGTCTTTAATCTTTTGGATATATTTCATTGTTGGTGTTTGATAGTCGGGAACAATGTCCGTGAAATAAGTCGTTTGCTACAGCCTCATTCCACAAAATTAATATTATTGGCCCTTGGTACCTACAGATGTACATTTAATTGTAGATCACCTTTTTTTTAGCATCGCGTCTTACTAACCATTCGGGTTATACGCTTATGTACTAATTATTCTAATGATTTTATGGATCAGGAGGGTTATATTTATAGGATATGTACCCACATTTGTGTGGAGGGAGAGTGGAAAACCATATTCAAAAAGCTTCATTACACCCAACTGATATTCAAACCTTGATCTCCCCGTCATCGGCTGTCTAGTCTACTGCGAGAGTAGCACGTTAGACCACGCGTCCACCGAAAAGGATGCAGATGTAGGCTACTACAGCTCTCTGTGGGACGTATTTGTTTATATGTTTTAACTTTTGCAATTTAGTTGAGGCATGTATGTATTAATATGGGTCCTAGATAAAGGTGTCCTAGTTTTCATAATGAAATATCTTCAGAAATATTTAGTTGATTTACGTGAGTTTGTATGCAAAAAATGTGACAACATTGCTAGTTTTATTCTATTTATTCAGTTAAATACTATATATTACTAAATTATTTCCATTGCTATTACATTATAAAGTGGCAAGCTCCTTTTTCGATTACCCTTTGTGTGTGTTTGTGTGTATAATTTAGTTAAGTGAAAAATTACAACCTTGACATAGGAATCTATACCGAGACCTTTGACTTTGTGTAACAGTGCTTTAATACTGATAAATTCTGTTTCATCTTGTTTTCAAGGCTATATTTCACTAATTAGTTTTTGTATTGAGTCTAATAATAAAAATAATAATAATTATTTCCATTTCAATTTCCTTTATTTTAGGGCTGGCCAAATGTTGTAGGACCTATAACAGGCCAGCACTGAAAGTACACAAGTACCTTACAAATACATATATTAACACAAGAAATTAAGATAAACAAAAATGTTTAAATAATTTTATATAATGATTAGTAGTTACAAAAAAAAAGTAATTAATAACGATGATAAAATTAGCAATAATAACAAAAAAACTAAAGAGTGGTTAAAAGCAGTAGCAATATGCAAAAAATAAATCAGAATTTTGTAAAATTTAGATATTATAGGCAGAACCTCTTAGTGATAAATTATTGATATGGGATTTCCTTAAATAACTCTCTGAGTTTAGCTTTTCTTTTATTATAAAAATTCTAATTCGACAAATATAGAATTGGCGCAGATACAACGACCTATAGGGTTTACCTTGTAAGAGCTATTGAGAAAAATTCATTTTGAATTACGAGATACCCGAGAAGGGATATGAATGCCTACATGATCAAGGGCAAATTTGCAATAAATTTTGCTATGGAATATATTAAAAACAAAAAGGGCATCACAATAAAGTCTAAGCGAGAAGAGAGTTTGAAGCCCTAAGAGGTTTCAAGTTCTGTCATAGTCATTATAAATCCGGTTACTAAAGTATGTGTCATAGCACGCAGCGACAAATTTTCTTTGAACGTTTTCCAACATAAGAGAGTCAGTTAAGATAATGGAATTCGAAGCAACAGTAGCATATTCTAACTTAGAACTAACGAGGGCGTAATATAGACATAAAGAAACAGTCAACTTTTTAAATGATGACGTAATAAATTTAATAAGTCCAAGTAATTTCAATGACTGGGAAATTACATGGTAAACGTTATAGTGGAAAAAAATGTTTGTTATCCAGAAGAATACCAAGATCATTAATATAAAGGGTGCTAACTATGTTTTCATAACCCAATTTATAAGTAAAAAAGAAAGGCTAGTAATAATAACAACAGGTGAAAGTTTATGACACTCGTTACAACTA
Organism: Timema shepardi; assembly: GCA_902151425.1. Lineage (NCBI taxonomy): Eukaryota > Metazoa > Arthropoda > Insecta > Phasmatodea > Timematidae > Timema > Timema shepardi. The sequence goes on along the minus strand of CABFVX010001529.1, from coordinate 72,515 downwards.
ATGAAATATTAGCCGGAGTATGGGACGAATCAGAATAAAGCAATTAATGTTAAAGCAAATCTAAAAGTGACAGGCTAGATTCTCTTGTCCAGTTTGTCGTTTTTTACTCAATTGAACTTTATTCAGCTATCAGTAGTGATCTGAGGACAGTCATGATATATTAACTAATTAACAAAGTATAAGTTTATCTTTGTATATTTATATATATCTTTGTTTTAGCGATTTAAACACATGTGAAAAATCTAAAAGTAAAATAAAGATACCCCCATTGGTGGCCACATGGACTACGACATCACTCTCACAATAGACTCGATAGCCAATGACGGGATTTAAATCCTGGTCTGTTATATTGAGGGTGGCTTTTCCCAAATGGTTTCCCACTCTCCCTCCATGCAAATTTGGGTACACTTCCTCTAAACTAAACTTTCCTCGTCCTTAATACATTAGCGTAATCAGTACATAGGCGTGTAGGTAGTAAGACGCGATACTAATATATTCATTTGTTGACCACTGTGGTTTTGGAGTAAGGTGCTCGCCTTAGGACCCAATATGCATGGGTTCAAATCCGGTTGACGTCGACGGATTTTTCTTGAGCGATACAAATCCGTAGCACAACTTCCTTCGGAGGAGAAGTAAAACCAACAGTCCCATATCAATTGTGGCATGTAAAAGGAACCTGAAAGGTGTGTGAATATACCTTTCCTGGTAAAAAAATGGTAGGATATTTCACCCACACATATAGAAATTCATTGTGGAAGATAACTGAGAACAACCACATTTTCTGAACTAGCCTTAATGCACGGGATTTCTACTAGATGGCTCAGATAACACTAACCAGCTGAAAGCCGAGTGCATGTCCAGTGCAAGATGAATATAAATATTTTCAAACAAACCTTAGGGTTGTTGACTTAAGAAAAAAATTATATATTTGTAAATATTTTTTAAACTTAATTCAAGATTTTAATTAGTTCAGTAAGGCTTTCATCGGTGTAAACATTGATTAAAAACTAAGTGAATATAGTATTGTTTGCTGTTATTGGGCTTATAGGGGTTTGAAACTCGGCTGAGTAACTGAGAATTGTGTGTCATAAAAGGTTTCCCTCCCTCTCAGTCCCACTAGCGTAGTTAAATCTGTATAGCCCAGACAATTAGTAAGACGTGTCAGGGGGAAAAAATCTGTTGTAAAAGTAATTATTCATATGGTTTTCAAAGAACTGATATATTTTATGAGTCTCAGTCACTAGGAAACTAACCCCACACCTCCAGATAAATTCGTAGATTCTCAACTACGTGAGCTATCAAGATTATGTTATCATCAGAACAATCAGGCTTCCTTCATTAATTATACATTTAAAGCTATGTCCTTAAACAGAAATAATCTCCCAATTAAAGTCACACAATATATTTTAAGTACCTTTGATTATAACTAACAGTATGGCGAAGTAATCGTTGAAAACCTTGATAAATGTAATTTGAATTATTATGTAAAAATACATACCTACTCAGTTAATCGAACCTAATGTTGGCATAGTAAGGCACAGGTCCGTGGTTCAAGGTTATACCTGACCACTTCGTTCACAATAGAATCATCTTATCTAATAATGATGAAACTTATGATAGTACAATGTTAATATGTAAAGTACACTTACGTAATAATTTTGTTCTATGTTTTGTCGCAATTGTCACGTAAAAATAAAGACACAATTTATTCAACTAAATCTCGTGTATCAGTTAAAGTTCTGTTTTTTGACCGTAAGTATAACAGGTCTATGGCGGACAATTAATTTTTTTCCAAAAAAAATGGGGCAAACGCAATCAGCCTCAATTTGGTTTATTCTTGTAAAAATGGAACATAAATAATGAATTCTTATCCAATTGAACTTCACAGTTTTTTCGTGACAACTCCAGCTGTGTGTACTGAAGGTGTTTTTCCAACACTTGATTTTTATTTATTTAGCACCATGTTTTACTACCTGTTAAGCTTATACACACATGTATTAATTACGCTAATGATTTAGGGATGATGAATGTTAAATGTGAAAGAAGAATATAAAATTTTGGAAAAAAACACTCTCAATACACCCAACAGGAACTAGAACCCCAATCCCTCTGTAATCGGCAGTCTAGTCTAGTCGAACGACTTAGGCCTTGTGGCCACCGAAGCAGATCACACTTAAACTATCACGGAGGTTTAACATCCTCTTTCGGTGCTAATTTGGATGCATTTCCTCAAACGTATACTTCTCACCCTTACCCCATTACATAAAGTAGCTTTCCTTTATAATATTAAATCCACTACACTAAGAACAATAAAATACCCTCGGTGAGAATTCGGAGATTACCTAAAAAGGCGGAATCTCCCAAGCCAAGTTTTGGAAACTTTGTATTCAAGAGCAAACGTTCTTGCTGCGTCCGATTGTGCAAGGAAGAATATAGTTCTTGAATCCCGGCAGTGCCATTGTCTAACTTGGAAGTGAGGGGTGTAAAAGGGGGACAGAGAGCGTGTTTCAAACCTTACAATCACCGCCCCCCCCCCCAAACCCCACCCCATTACAATTATTGCACTCTAGGGAGGGTCTTGTGGTGTAAACGCTGCTGTGTTTCTTGGACTGTTCCTTGCTACGCCTTATAAAATGTATTCAGAAAGTGTTTTCTTTAAAATAGGTATTTAACGGGCAAGATCTGCAAACACTGATTATCCAGTACACGACCTACAAACTAAGTTAATACTAAAACATACAAAACACTCAGTCTCCCAGGTCGACAATTAACCAATTATACATTTACGGTCATGCTGGGATTCTAAGGCCATATCTACCGAGTTAGATAGTTCAAACGTAATTAGTGCAATTATTAAGACCTTACTTTTAAACGAATCACAAATTATACTTTACTAAACGATACTTAGATTTTTAAACACCACGTCTTACTACCCATTAAGGTTATTCCACTATAAAGCTAATTACGCTAGAGGGTTAGGAATGATACATGTTGAATTTAGAGGAGTAAAGGTACCCGTATTTGAGTTGTGGGAGAGTTGTAAACCATTTAAGCTAAACCCCACTCAGTGCAGCACACTGGTATCGAACCACGATCTCCCTATCATCGGTAGTAATCTGTTATTTTAGAGCCGCGTTTTACTACCCGTTTGGGCTATACGCTTGTATGTACTAATTACGCTAATGGTTTTAAGGATTATGAAGGTAATGTTTGAAAGAAATGTACCCGCATTTCCATGGAGGGAGAGTGAAAAACCATTATAAAAATTCGTTCAGTATATTAGATCAAGATTCGAGCTTCGATCTCTCCATCATCGGCAGTATAGTCTATTCCAAGAGTAGCACCTTAGACCATGCGGTCACCTAGGCGGGTGACAGAGTAAGATCATTCAAAAGTGTTTAATGAGATTGTTAAAATCTTATTTCATAACAAATCACACAATTAAACGTTAATTAACGATACTTAGTTGAATGTTTGTCTCGTTATCAAAATTAAAATAATATGTAAAACTGTTAACTTACCATTAAAATGTACATGAAGTTTTAAATTAAGATACATTTTAAAATTAAAACAATACTATACTTTGGATTAACTAAAATTAATTAACACTGTATTTTTCCCCACGTCTTACCATCCATCTGGGCTATGTTAATTTTAATTAAGTTAATGAGGTGTAGGGATGAGGAAGGGGGGTTTTAAAGAATGTGTACTGTGTAAATGAAAGTTGCTGAATGCGGTTGTGTTCCACTGAGTCAACGCTGCATACTCACCGTGCATGAGTCCTTGCCTCCCTGATCAACCCCCGCGCAGATCATGGAGGGGAAGAACGTGTACCCCTCCAGCTCCGTGTGACACGTATTGTCGTCCACAATGAACACTTCTACTTCCATCAGGAAATCAGACTGGGAGAGGATTTCATTGGAGGCCTGCATCATACACACAGCTTTTACAAATGGTGAGGGAGGATCACTTTTACTGACGGGAGGGAGGATCACTCTTACTGATGGGAGGGAGGATCACTTTTACTGACGGGAGGGAGGATCACTCTTACTGATGGGAGGGAGGATAACCTTTACTGACGGAAGGGAGGATCACTTTTACTGATGGGAGGGAGGATCACTTTTACAGACAGGAGGGAGGATCATTTTCACTGATGGGAGGGAGAAACACTTTCACTGAAGGGCTGGGGAACACTTTTACTGATGGGAGGGAAGATCACATTTAATGAAATTGTTAGTAAAAAATAGACAATTTTAAATACATATTTTTATTCGTTTTTTCATAATTCAATAACATGAATACGAATTGAGTAACATGAAGGTAGGTATGATAATGTAAGTTTATTGCCCCACTTATGCCATCTATCCATGTCGTGAGCAAGTTCTATCCAGTCCACCTCATTAAACCCTATCTTTTTCAGGTCAAGTCTAATGTTATACTCCTATCTAGATATTCCTAATGGTCTCTTCCCATTGGGTTTACCATTCAGTACCCTGAACAAGGTTTTAGATTCTCCAACTCGCGTTGCATGTCTGCCCACCATATAATGCGAGACTTGATTATCCAAACAAAGTCTCGTGCTGAGTACAGGGTATGTAGCTCATAATTATGTAACCTCCTTCACTCACCAGTATCTTAATCCCTTCTTGGACGAAATATATTCCTAAGCACCTTGTTTTCGAACACCCTACATTTACTTTTGCCATGTAATGTAGATTAGTACTATTATTAAAATATTTTACTTTCAACCCTTGAGGCCTTCACCAAGCCTTAGACACTTCCCAAATTGTTGACCAACAATATTCAAAACCTTCTGGTTAACTAACAACTGGAGTTAGCTGGTCTCTTTGTTCACTTAGTCGAGAGGAAGGAGAATTGTACAGTCCTTACATCAGTCGCTCCCCACCCGCTGACGACGACCGGTGTCCCAGGAGCCAATGTTTCGTTTTGAGCAGGTAATTCCACGGGCTGGACGTTTGAACCAAACTCGAGAGAAGCGTTCAACTGAAAAAATAATTACAAGTTAAGAGAAAATAAAAAAATAAAAAACTTATAATTAAAAATGATTCCTCTTCCTGATGTTTATAAAAAAACATATTTTTATTTAATATTAACAAAATTGTTATTTTTATTTTTTGTTTTAGCACCACGTCTTACTACGAATTCAGCCTAGTGGCTTAGGAATTAAGAAGGTTGAATTAGGAAGTATACCCACATTTGTGTGGAGAGAGAGTGGAGAACTTTTTAGGAAATCTAGTTACACCCGACCGTGATGAAACCACGATCTCATCGTCGTCGGCAATCTAGTCTATTGCGAGAGTAGCGCCTTAGACCATGCGGCCAACGAAGCGGGTTTATATTGATTGAAGCTAGCACCAGTGTACACGTGAGTCAAAGGCTATATTTTCGTTTTGCTTGGCTTGTCAGTGACGGGGAGGTATTGGTTTGAATCTCAGATGGATGCACTGAGATGTTTCAAATGTTTTTTATCACTCTTTCTTCCCAAAAATGTGAGTACATACCTTCTGGTCCATACGTTCCTCATCCATATTCCATTAAAATAAATATGTGGGTAGGCCAGCTGCGTAGTTAGACTTAAGGCATGGGAAAATCCACAAAATAATTATTAGATGTTTTAATCACGTAAATTTCAAAATACACTTAATTTTAGCTAAACAAATATTATATTTGTATTTATTTTTCAAACCATTGATGTAGTTATTTATTTTGGAAACTTAAATTTTTGACTGATTCTAAAGAATTCACAAGAATTATATTCTTTAAATTATTTATCACGCCAGACAGTTATGATCGATTTGAACAATCTACTATGTTATTTTCATAAAAAATTACTTTAGACTACCGTTTCCAATTCCGTTCTGTTCAAGTGGTTGATACATGTTGTGCTATTTCTTACTGTCTTATTTCGAGTCCAAACCATTTTTCACATATTTTTAATGGTGTAGTAGGGTTTACGATAAACAATATTCGGAGTAAATGGCCTTGAAATTGCGTGGAGACAAAGGGGAGAACCATTTATATAAAATAAAACATATCTAACTACACTTAGGCATGAACCCTGAGCTAGACTGAAGCGTTTGTGCGCCACCGATGCGTGTAAATACTAGATTAAATTTATTGCTGACTTCGAGAGCATAATTAAGTTTAATTAGGTTGATACACTTCTATTTGCTGTGTGTATTTTTACACAATTGCTAATTTTAAGGGTCATCATCATCATCATAATCAACAATTTCCAGCCTGTGGCTGGGCCAGTTTATTAAAATGCCTTCATGTTCCTCTATCCTTCCACCACCCTTCCTCCTTTAATTTCTTCCATTCTTCTCTTCTCGCTTGGTGACACTTTCTGCTACCTGTTCCTCCCATCTCTTTCTTGGACTCCCTTGAAGTCTTTTTTCTACATACTTCATTTCCAACAATTTCTTCGGCATCCTCTCTTTTTTCATCCTCATTACATATCCATACCATCTCAGTCTTGCTTCCTCTACTATCTCCTGTACTCCCTGTATCAGTTTTAATGTGACTGTACTAATTACTTTAAGGAGAGCGATGTCCCATGCCATATACGTGTCGTCGAACTTCTCGTGTATAATCACACTGTCCAAGTAATACAAGGTCCCTCCAGTGTTACGAATGCTACTTCCAGCTCGCACTGTCAGAGTGGAAGTCTCATACCTTTAAAAACATAATATCAATATTATTATTAATATGAACTTATTGATAACATCGTCTTCTAAAGGTTTACCTATACTCTTAGAGCAGTGATTCTTAGACGGTGTTCCCTCGACAGTCGAAGACTGCTACGCACTTTGACTTCCAAACCAATAGTATGTCATGTTCTTTAAATTGAAAAATGACAACTAGACACGGTAATCGAACCCAGGACCTTGGGCTTAGTACACCAATTCTCTAACCACCTGACTATTCAGGAATACTCCCGTGCCAATGGTCATTATTCACTCACATTTTAAGGTGGAGCCTGTTATGGACGTGTGAAAATCGTCTGCTACATATGTGTTATCAATTAGTAATCACGAAATATCAGATTACGCAGCCACCATTGACTCGATAGTTGGCTTTGTGCTGCTAATAGTATAATAACAACTGTAAGAATGCTTATAACATGATGTATTAAATAACTAAGCTAATACATATTTAAATATAATATTATTTAAATTGAAAAATGACACCTGGACACGGGTGTTATAATAATAATAATAATATTTAGCACCACGTCTTACTACCCATTCGGGTTATACGCTTTAAGTACTAATTGCTCTAATGGCTTAGGAATTGGGAAAGTTGAATTATAGGAAATGAACCCGCATTTGCGTGGAGGGAGAGTGGAAATCCATTTAGGAAAAACCACCCCCAGTTCACCCGACCGACGGGTGTTAAACAAATTTTCCTTATAAACAAAAGTGTTCCATGAATTCCAAAAGGATAAGAACCACTGCTCTAGAGGAAATTATTTTTAGATAATAATATCAGCCGCGTTAACAATATTATCTAGGTACAGAATAAACCGTAGCAAATAGGACCCACTTCAGCATTGGACAGGAGACACAAAAACCACTAAAAGAGTGCATATAAACATGTACCCTATTTTTTATTGTATCCGTGCTACAGCTAAGTGAATCCACTAAACTCTTTATATACCATACCGCCACATCTTAGACGAGTAAACGGAACTTTCTTGAATGATTTCCTGAAAAACATGTAAAGGGGCTTGCGGGTTCCCCAGGGTTAAATCCATTAGATTTTTATTTGTGGAGCCACTTGGAAAGAATTGTTTAGTCAACACCCATTAACCCTTCGTCAACCTATAAAGAAGGCTGCCAACGAATCCTAAAATCCCCTGATATTTTTGAAAGAGTTCGGTGTTTTAGACACAATGACTGCAGCCCTGCATTCAGTCCAAATGTGGCCATTTTGAGCACTACCTATAATGTTAAGTGATCTACACACTACTGGAGTACAAACATGACTATAACTCGTAAACAAGGACAAATGGTATACATGTTTGTGTGAAATTGTTTCCAATGTGTATGTGTCTACTGTTCATCGCTGAAGTGGGTCGTCCTATCTGTAAACACCGAATATTACATTATATCCATTACTGTTCCCAGTCTGTGTACTGGGTCAGTTTTTTTAAAATTCAAACTATATATTTTTCACTACCGGCTGGCTAGACCTGTCGTAGCTTCATATGCCTTATACATTAACTTAAGATTAGTACAGGCACAGAATCCAGTTTACAAGCGTCAATTTATCAATGTGAAAAGGTAAACGCATATGTTCATCAGTGATAAATATTCTATGATGCCAGGAATCGAACCAGGGACCCTTAGCTCACGCTACCGACTAAGGATATACACTCTGAATATATCTTGTTAATATAGGAACTTTTATGTGTGTGTATGTGTGTTGTGTAAGTAACATCCAATTTGTTACTTTTTTAAACTATCGCGTCTAGCCACCCATCCGGACTTAGCTAATTTTCATCACTATAATGAGGTAAGGATGAGAAATATACAGTTTTGAGGAAATATCCCTGTACTAATGCGAATAAACACTAAGCACACCCATCCGGGTTTCAAACCTGAATATCTCTGACACCGGTAAACAAGACTAAGCGAGCCTGACATTTAATCTGCATACCTATCAATGAGAGAGACATCAAATTATTTAATTTTCACGAGGAGGATTTTTTTTAACATCACGTCTTATTCACTATCTGTTCAGGTTATACCCCTATGTTTTAATTACGCTATTGGGTTATGGATTAGGAAAGCCTAACTCAGAGGAAACGCACCCAAATTTGCGTAGAGAGTGTGAGAGAGAGAGAGAGTGGAAAACAATTTAGGAAAAACCCCCCTTAGTTCACCCGACTTGAATCGAGCCCTGATATTACTGCTTGACTTGCAAACCAACCTTATTCTATTAGAAAAAGTACAATGCCCAATATTTCTGTTAACGGTTCACCAATGAAAGATCCTTTTCAGCCATGCTAGGCATCTAACCCGGGACCCCTGACTCTATAGGCAGACGCGACACGACCCCAGGTGACAAGGTGTCAAATGCCAAGTGACCTATTTAATGTGTTATGGAAGAGAACGCTAATAAAGGTCCGTATTTTAAAAGTTACTATAGCAAACATATTTTTGATCAAAATAAATAAAATACTGGTTCAATAGATACGTATGATTTAGTTTTATACAACTGATAAATTATTTAATATTTGTCATGAGTATGGTGGTATTTGAACACGAACGTTTAAATGAGATAAAAATCATTTTTTAAGTTCCACTACGTCCATGATAAATATAAAATAGAGTGGTTTTGATTATTATGCGTAGAAAATTCAACTAAACATATCTAATGTAGAAATATTTTTATTTTAACCTAAAAGAATTTTGTTAAAAATTAATGCAAGTATATATTTATCTTAATTCGAATTCCCCTCCATCCCATCGTAGATAGCATTTCTCTTACCCATAAACACAGTGGGCAGCTGTCAGAATCCAGTCAGCGCTTATAACGGAAGCACCACACTGATGAATACCGTATGAACCCAATGATACCTGTTTCAAAACACAATTCACTATGTCATATTTTAACAAACACACAATAGATAGCAAAACCAGTTTTTTTATATTGTTTATAAAATATATCCTGTTTTTATAATTCAGCTGAACAATCAAGTCACTCATAATTTTAAAACTACACAACTGAACTATAAGTCCATGTTAAATAAATAATTATTATAGCCTAAAATAGTTTAACATAGACACATTTTGTTGACTAGATATAAAACTATTGTTCAATTTTAAAAATAAATTTATTTACAGTGTTTATATGTGTGTGTGTGTGTCTATTTATATGTGAACATCGTGGCTTAGTATGATTTTGGTTAATCCGGATATTTACACTACTGTGTAGGGACGAGAATATTGGGTTTTAAAGAATTGTAATTGCATTTGCGTAGATAGAGTGTGTGAATCCATTTAGGGAAAATTACCTCAGAGCACCAGAATATATATAATCAATTTAAAACCACCCATAATTGACAAAGATGACAAATCTAGACTGATGCCATTGTCTATATGCCCAATGTCTTGAATAATTTTACAATGCTTTTTATTTGGTGGAAAAGCGAATGTCACTCTTAAAGTAGATATAAAATAACAATTTTTATTTACCTTTCAACTCAAATATAGTCTTTTTTGATGATGGCTTATTATATTTTTACTTTCTCGCTACCTTACAGGTAGAGAAAGTATTGTGATCGTAAAAAAAAATCAAACTCGAGATTTTGATGAATCTCGACGTTTCTTAAACCCCCGAATCCGAAAAAGTTGTTTTTGAATTTACGTTTGTCTGTACCTCCGAATAAGGCCTAAACTATTTTAATGATAGGGCTAAAACTTGGTATCTAGGGTTTTCATAGGGTTGACCCGAAGGGTTTTTGGAATTGTATATCTAACCCTAAAATTAAGGGTAGTTTACTGAAGGGCAAAAAGAGAAAAAGTAGATTTTCTCAAAATCGGCTATAACAATTTTGATTAAATTTCATTTCTAAACATTTATAAATATTACAAACAGAATGGCTACTTTCAATATTTCGGCAAAATGACTTTAAGGGCTCCGGTCTGATGCGTAAATTATCATTTTATTTATCATATCTCCTAAATTATTTGAGATATGCAATTACTTATCATTACAAATATGTGTATATATTTATAATACAAATATTTTATTCGAAGAATAATTTTATGAAACCAATAACTTTCAAGCTATAAGAAAATATTTATGTTTTTTTAACTTTTCTAAGACAAAGGTAAAGTATTTCGACCTTTAAAAAAAATCTAACTTGAAATGTTGATTGATGTCGATGTCACATGACACCCCGAACCCTAAAAAGTAGGCTTTATAATGTCGTTTGTCTGTGTGTCTATTTAAACTTAAAATTAAGAGTAGTTTAGTAAAGGGTGAGAAATAAATCGATTTTCTCAAAATAGGCTCTTAAAAACTTTAATTAAAATTCGTATCTAGGCGTTGATTAAGATTATAAATAAACTGGCTATTTTCATTTTCCCATGAAAATGACTTTTAGGGTTATTTTACAGAGATGGAAATTTCAGTATTTTCGCAACATATCATTGCAAAATTGTAATAATAATATTTAACACCGCGTCTTACTACCCATTCGGGTTATACGCTTTAAGTACTAATTACTCTAATGGATTAGGAACTGGGAAGGTTGAAATAGAGGAAGTGAACCCGCATTTTCGTGGAGGGAGAGTAGAAAACCATTTAGGAAAAACCACCCCCAATTCACCCGTCCGAGATTCGAACCTTGATCTCCCCGTCCTCAGCAGTCGAGCTCAATACGACAAGCGCGTTAGCCAACAACGCCACCGAGGCGGGTTGCAAAATTGTAGTACTACTAAAAATAAAAAAACTATTATATGAAATATATTTTTATAAAACCAACAGTTTCCGAGATATTTGCCAATATATTAATACAATTTTATGAGCTTTACTTGTAAAGATATACTACTTAATTTTAACGCATTTATTTACCCAATGCCATAGAATAATTAAATATAAGTAATTATCTCAAAAATCTTATGTTGTTTTTCCTTAAACTTCTCAGGAGAAATGTGTTGTTGTAAAACAATGATCTCTCTCCATTTTCAACTCATTAGTCAATAGTTACATTTTTTATTAGTCAAAATTTATAAATGAATAATTTAATAGCAATGCGATGACATGAAGATGTACAACACCTAATAAAATGTCAAAAATGTTAACAGGAAGTCGAAATTTCAATAAGAAGTGTTGACCCTTGTGAACCCAATATTGATCTTTTTTATCAGTCAAAATAAAATGAAGACATTTGTTCTTTAAAAAAATTATAAAATTTAAAACCGGGACTCGAAAATGTTTACATAGGTATAGTGCAATATATGCTTGGGTTTGCTAGTGTATAATATTTAGTTTCACAAATATTACGAGTTTTGAGTAGATATCTCCATTTTTAAACAATAGAGCTAGAAAGTACGTGTGGAGTTCCGTATCATTTATTTTAATTGTAACTAAGAATGATAATTTATTTTATTTTAACTTCTGCAAGGTTTAGCTGCCTAAACCAAAATGTTCATTAAAACCTATACAAAATCAAGATATATTATAATTTGTATTGCTTTGTTAGGTATATTTATTTTAAAATGGTTTTAATCCTGATTGTCTAAAATATACTTTTATTATATTTCATCAACAGAAAAACAAGAAAAAATTTCAATTAAAAATTTCTCAAATACTTTGCATTTTGAAATGTGAATTATTATTATTATTAGGTTAATATCATCCTCCCGATTTAGATAAAGTTATTGTTCATATGTAATTTGATGTAAATTGTAATACGATCATTTATATCTATGTATGTAATTACCTGGTATGGAAAATCAATGATGGATGCATTTTGGCCTCCTATTATTCGTCCATCGATATATTTTCCCTCCGCTGAAATGTCAGTTAATTAATAACTTCAGATGACGTCAAACTCAAACATTTATAGGACGAGTGTAACATATTAGATTAATGGCCTACTTTATTTCATTTTACATTAGTTATTATTACAACCAATTTTAAAGTGGTGGCTCGTGGATTTTTAGCAGGGTAAGAAGTCAAACTGTTCCCTTACCTTTTGTTTCCATTTGGTCAACCATGCTCAAAATATGGTAGTAGGAAAATGATTTATATCGGTTTTAAAGGTCAAGTTTGATATTATACAGGGGGTCTACATACAAACAGTTGAATATTGCAATTATGCCAGGTATTGCCTTTTCAGGCAACAACTCACGAGATGCTTTGATTTCAATTATTATTATTATTATTATTATTAGCACCGCGTATTACTACCCGTTCGGGTTATACGAAGATTTTAAATACGGTTCTGACGGCTGAAATTTCATATTTCATATTTGTAAAATCTGTTTTAAATCTGCTATGGCGTAAACATATTATTAATCATGCTAAATAGTTAGTGTTTATAAGTACAAGGGATTAGTATTTTATTTTAGCAATTTTAATATTATTTTAATTTTTTGTTTAGAACTATTTGACAATAAGACAATTCTTATATTTAAATTTGTTTTGATTATTATTTACTGTTTAATTAATTCCACATATTTTACGTGAAATTACTAAAACAGTAAGAGATTATAAAATTATTTCAATATAACGATAGTTGAATATGTTATATATCTCCATATTAGTTTAAATTTATTAGATATTATTGGCCACTTACCCGAGCAAACTACTATAAATGCAAGTACAATAGCTAAAAAAAACATTTTTGTCCAAATATACTACTACAAAACTAATATAAAATAGGTAATATTAAAAATTATCTAATAAATGGATTTGGTATTTCAATTTATAAGTCTTACACCCATGATATTATCTTTTGACTGATAGCATATCTATAAACGATCTTAAGTATCACATCAATATTTCGAATAGTGCTCCAGATTTAAAAACTACACAGGTATAATCCTATTTTCATAGGAAGAACCTTATCTGACAGATATAAAAGCTACTATATCTACTTTCACCTACTCTTTATGTCAAGTCATATTATCGTCAGCTTTCACTTTTGATATNTACAATATTTATATATATATATATATATATATATATCAAAACTTAAAAAAGATGACTAATAAATAGTAAAAGGTCATCAACGTTGACAGAAAAAAATATTTTAAAAGCTTCTTCTCACGCAAATCCTATTAGTGCTGATTGCCACACATATCAATGTTGCATAAACTATTTTTTTTTATCAGACTGATGTGAACCTAGCTACAAATTTAACTATCCATGTACCATGGTCCACGTTTTACTACCCATGAAGGAAATGTACTAGTATTTCCATTTAGTTAACGTGGCAAAGTATTTAGTAAACCTTAGTACACCTTACACCTGGTTGGAACTTTAATAACAAATTTCCTGTCACCGGCAAACTATTCCAGATGGGACAGGAGGCTATTTATTGCAATTCAATTAGTAACTGACCTGCTTCGGTGGCCGCATGGTCCAAGACTTCACTATCGCAGTAGACTAGACTACCGATGACGAGGAGATTGAGGTTTGAATATTGGTCGGGTGTAATGAGGGTGGTTTTCCCTCAATTGTTTTTAATGTTCCCTGCACGAATATTCTGGTTTACTCTCTCTAAATTCAAACTTCCTAATCTCTGGCTCAATATCGTAATCAGTATATAAGCATATAACCTGAACAGGTAATAAAACTCGGTGCCAAAAAATAAATAAAAAGATAGTAAATGGCCAAGATGCTCTGGCTTCATATCTAGCTGTACTGTCCAAGATTAAGCTAGTCTTTAAGGTAGAATGGAAGGAGACGCGAGAAAAAGACAGTTCTTTTACAGTTTTTATGGTAAAACTTTTTTTGACAAAATAAATAAAATATTGCTCCAGTACAAAGAAAGTTTTTTTAATTTTTTTCACTTGATGATATCAACAGTTGTTGAATATTTGTCTTGAGCATGTTTAACAAACTTTTTAAATGAAAAGAAAAAGTTGTCATTAAATTCCAGAACACTCTTGACAGATATTAAAGACATATTAAGGTCATCGTGTGAAGAAAATTAAATTCTATGTTTGAACTGAAGTAATGTTTTAATTATTTTAGCCAAAATATGTTTTGCTATAAAATTTGCAAAAACACTGGCCCTCGTTCGCGTCCCCTTCCAGCCGTGTGCCAATATATCTACAGCGTGTCTAGAAAGTGAACGGTTAATACTCGAACTAGCAAAAAACGATTAATTCTGACCTACTTTATTCTCTTATCAAATTTATCAAGATATATTTGATTCCAGGGCTCCTCAGATATTGTTAGTAATTAATATAACCAAACAAATTAATTATTTCTATTATTTACAAGGCTCTCTCAAGATGTGGAGTGTTTCTCTTTACACAGTAAAATCAGCTTTTCACTGAAAATACAGATGTTCATGGTTTAAATATGCTGAAACAATTCAGATTATTACAGCTTACGAACGCGGATAGTCTTCTATAGTTTGTACTCCCGCATCCACCCTAAAAAGTGGTAAAACCACAAATACTCTCCTAAAATAACAAAGTACGAACAAACTAACTGAAAACAAAACCTTTCATAACAAACCCATGCACCCAAAATGTTATCGTTTTTTAAATTCAATTTGTTTTAAAGCTTTTTATAACTTGTTGAAAACTAACATATATAGGATCAATATTTGAGTTTTTATAGATGAAGAGCTAGTTTTGATGAAAAAAAGTTCAAAGCAAATACTTTTTTTAAAAGTAGGGGCTTTCATCTATGCAATGTATTCATAAATTATTATATTTATCTTGGTTGATAACAAATCTCTAAGATGGATTCCATGTGATATTATGTGTAGGCGCAGAACATTAAAAAAAAATCGTAAGTGGTAAAGATAAAGCAAGTGATTATCAATTACGTAAACAAGTTTAAGACCCATATTGGTGGGCACGTTGGTTAAAGGATTAACAACGTTTGTTCTACTTTGCTGGTGGCTGTGAGGTTAAGGTTCTAATTCAAGCTGAAATATCTGGTTGTGGTTTAATCCTAAATAGTTTTCTACTTGGATTAATAGGCCAAAACAATTCTTGTCTAAACTAACTCTATTCCTCTAACGCGTTTCTGGGATGCACTCTTGAAATGTTCCAGAACTATTGTTCATGCCTGAATACTCCCCTACAAGAGCCGACTTGGCGAGGCACCAAACTCAACCTCTTTTAAAAAATAAATCCCAAAATACCGACATAGTAGCCAAGCAGAAATCAATATTTTCATTTCTTGAATCTTTATATCTACATGTATTTGGCAGCAAAACTCACCCTTTTATCCCTATACTTATTTATTCCCCCTCCTCTCCTCCTCAAATGTACCAGCTGTCGAGTCAATTTGACCTCGTGCGAATAAGACTCTAGGATCGTTTGTTTGGAGGGCTAGAAGAAAAGGTTCCTCATCCCTCATTCCTTGGCGCTGTGTTCAGGAAATAAATATAAAAACGAAAGAAGACGAACGAAGAAAGAGAAAAGCTAGAAAAATTGTTAGAAGGGTGCACGAGAAAGGGCGGGTTAAGACGGGAGAACATTGCAAGTCCGGATGTGAAGGATATTTTCTTGTTGTTGTTGGTAGGACGGGATTGTAGGGGTAGGGGTTTGTTATATTGGGTGGCGGTAATAACGTCAGTCCGTCAGATGTAGAACTATGTCGTAGAAAGGAAGTGGGTAAAGTTTTTATCCATGATGGAGAGAATAAGAGTAAACATTTTCTCACCTTTTGGTACAGTCATGGGTGCAAAATACTACAATTATTTGACGAAGTAAGTAACTTGTTCTTAATTCTCTCTCTCTCTCTCTCTCTCTCTCACACACACACACACACACACACACAAACACACACATGTGTATCTAGAATTATTACCTGCAATGAAACTTTATAATTGTATCTTGAAGTTTATATTCCCCAAATTCAACTAAAATGATTTTGAAGAAAAACCTCATGTTAATTATAGATTTTGAGTGTAAATACCATAATTTTATTGCCATGAATTAAAATATTTTATAATTTCTAGTAGCTCTCATATATTCATATATATTATAGAGGACGATTATTTATGTTACTAGATAAGCTTAAAACTATCCATAAATTCATTAAAGTCCTCTGAAAGCTCTAAATGTTCAAATACATTAATGGAGGACTTAATTAAAATCCCAGACCCGTACTAGAAAATTGTATTAATAAGATTGGCTGGGCCTGGGAATCATAGTTCAATCCAAGGCAATACAAATTGGGTAGATAATAGTGAGAATAAAGGTGTGTAAGAAGGATGAGGGGGTAGGGGCCTATTAGTTTTGAAACTAATAATTTTGTCTGTTCATCCTCATATGTATCCTCCTAGTTATATGTATTGAACTTAAACACATAGGCAGCGTCATGTGTATATACTTTAATAGTTCTCCGAACTACCATGAATAGGTATTGTACAACGAGGTAAATTAAAAACACATAAGCTTGTTTGAAACATGCAAAGTAACTAAAATTTAAAAAATAATTATTTAATATGTTTTTGTACTCAACAGGTAATTCTAACACTATGGAATTAATTAACTCATGACATAATGTCTAGGTTTATTTAAGAGCTGTACTACAATAAAAATTACTATTCATATTTAAAACTCAAATACGATACTTTTAAATGTGTGCCCAACCAAGGTATGCAAAATTTAGTTTGTAATGACAACTTTGTATTAAAGTAATTTCCATGGTCATTTCGTTTGATGTATAATTCTAGCCACCGATAGTGAATAAAGTAAGATGAACTCAATGTAAAGAGAAAATAAAAGTAGTACCACTTGAAGGAATTTAATTAGTCCATTACTTACGTCATTCAGTACACAGCAGTTCTATATTTCAATATGAAGACAGCCAAACATTCATGTTTTCTTAAATAAGTAGAGCAATGACATTAATTGGATATCGGTGTGGATCTTAAAGATTTATTTATTATTTAAAGTTCCAAAATATGGCCCGATTTTTAACACCTTGGTTTGTCTTCCATATAGTTTTGTGTATGTAATGTGATGGATGGTGCACTGAGTTAAGTCACAAGCTCAGTCAATCAGATATATATTTTTCAATCTGGCCTATCCTTCTATTCGCTTTGCATTGGATGAGCTCGCTTATTTTGGGCAAAATGGAGTGTGTCTACACATTATTTAAAAACATATTTCAAAAGTGGTGTAGTCATTATTTCAAAAAATCCTATAGATAACTTATAGTTCCGTTTAGTCATGTGTAACTTTAATTTTTTTCCAAAGATGTAATAATATTTTTGATATTAGAGATATAACATTAAATTTGAGATATAGTATGTCAGAAATACGGTATAAGACCACTCAGACTTAGGATGAAATAAGCATTATGAGAGACAACTTTGAATGTATATGACCCTGTCTCGATACAAGGATATCTTATTAAAGTTTGAGATCTGTCCTGATAATCTGATTCTATTCTATTACAATATTTATTGTATTTTTTTTAAAATATAGAAATAAATTAACTAAACAATTTGATAAGGAGCTAGTAGCTCTAATTTGATCCTTCTATATTATCATGAACAATGATAAATATGAGATTTCGTTTCAATAAATTATAATGAGGATAAGTAAGTAATTAAGTTGAAAATGATTGAGATTGATTGCTTATTAATTATGATAAATTGTTTTGAGTTAGTTTTTAAGTAGTGTTCTTGATGTTATATATATATATATATATACATAAATATACGTACATATATATATATATATATATATATACATAAATATACATATATATATATATATACACTTATATATATATATATATATATATATATATATATATATATATATAGAGAGAGAGAGAGAGAGAGAGAGAGAGTAATGTTAAATATTTCGTATATTTTAATGAAGACTTGTTATAGCTATATTGTACATCTCATATGATTATCATTTATGTGTTATATTGACCTTAATATATATGTAAATACATTCTTTTAAAGATTTAAATTAAAATGGCTCATCCTAAGGTTTAGTATGCTCATGATTTCAACCTTCAATATAAATGTTACTACCATAAATTGTTATCATTTGGTTTGATATATTTACCCAGCAAGGGTAATTAATTATACATTTAAGTTGAATTTGGCCACTAACGAGAACTAATAATTTTTATGGGCATTTTTCAAGTTTAGTCAAGCCATATTTTTCAGCGTTTTAAAACATATAATTATAGTATCCGACTTTAAAAAAGCCCTTAATCAGACATTTAAATTAATCAACAGACAACTTTTTAATTATTAAACTACTGTTCAACGTTGAAGCAAAATATCTTAGACATAAATTATCGTCAACCTCGATTGGTTATACGGAAACATTTTTATTTTATATTAAAATGGTCTCTACTTTATATATATATATAAACAATGCACGTCAAAACAGACTATACTTTGTAACGATTAAAAAAATTGCCAAGAAATTTTAGAAAATATCTCTTTTTTTATATAGAAAATAAAATTGAAGCTAGTTAC
This sequence comes from Timema shepardi, assembly GCA_902151425.1. Taxonomy (NCBI): domain Eukaryota; kingdom Metazoa; phylum Arthropoda; class Insecta; order Phasmatodea; family Timematidae; genus Timema; species Timema shepardi. The sequence goes on along the minus strand of CABFVX010001529.1, from coordinate 53,329 downwards.
TTCATAACTTCTATATATTTTTTCCTCTTTTTTTATCCTGTTCCAAGTAAAACTTTGGAATGTCGCCATAAGACAAGTTTTCTGTAAAGGAAGTGCCAGTATCTTTAGAGGAAAGAAAGAAACCGTTAGTTTGAAGCTTTCTGAATGTGGACTTCACAGTTTGTGTCGCCACATTAAAATGCTCGCCGGTGATTTCCAACCAACCTCCTTTAACCTTAAACACCACAATCGTCCCCTTAAAACTAGCTCAGACAACTTCGGATCTTAACTAGGAAGTCGTTTAAAAATAAAAATAATTGTCGTTGAGATTATGCTGTGGATACGGATGGTGGCACCGTCTTGTGTATTTCTTATATTCTATTTCACACCCCAATCGTGGTAAAAACAACTTTTGCAATGGCTGTAAGTAATCTATGGATATATTTAACGAACAACTTTAAATTGATGAGAGCTTCATTAATATACACGTGCGTGAGTATTTTTGATTGTATATATAATTTAATATTGATGGTAATTTTTATTTTTACTGGTGGCTGCCTTAGGTATGAGTGATGGATGATTCTGTGCAGGGTGGTAGAGCATTTGAGCATTAAGGAAGAAGTAGTGAGTTAAAGGTAAATGTTTAGGTGTCATTTTTCAACTAGGCAAACTTACTATATAAACATTAAGTGCTCGAATGTTCATTGCTGTACTTATAAAAGTAAGCCACCTATTCCTATCTTGATCTAGTTCTATACCGTCCACCTCATTACACCCTACACAAGTTTGTTTAGATGTAATCCTACCATCTGCATCTATGTATTCCCAATGGTATCTTACCATTGGAATTGCCAATCAGTACCATGAATATGGTCCTAAATTCTTCCATCTGTGCAGCACCATAATCTAAGAGACTTAATTAGTTATCCTATCAATGTGTTGTATTGAGTACAGGTTATGAAGGGAATCTAACTTGTCATTTTGTAACATTCTCCACTCATCAGTAGTCTCATCCCTTTTTGGACTAAATATCTTCCTAATCACCTGGTTTTCGGACATCCTATGTTTTAAGACATTGTTGGATTTAATTAGATAATTTATAGTCAAGGGGTTTTAAGTATATTTAGATTAAATATACACATCTTATTGTATATAGAGGGAGGGACTTGTTAAAATCACAGCGATAAATCACGTAGTGAAAATAATACGCAGGCCAAGGGTTAAAGCTTGAATTGCTCGTTAGTGGCAATCCAGTTTACTCTGGACTTATACATTGATAAACAACACATATGTACTAACACTATGGTATACTGTGAGTACATACATATATAAACAACACACATGTACTGAAACTATAGTATGCTGTGGGTACATACATATATAAACAAAACACATGTACTGAGACTATAGTATACTGTGAGTACATATATATATAAACAACACATATGCACTGACACTATAGTATACTGTGGGTACATACATATATAAACAACACACATGTACTGACAATATAGTATACTCTGGGTACATACATATATAAATAACACATCTACTGACACTATAGTATACTGTGAGTACATACATATATAAACAACAAACATGTGCTGACAATATAGTATACTGTGAGTACATATATAAATAACACACATGTACTGACACTATAGTATACTGTGGGTACATACATATATAAACAACACACATGTACTGACAATATAGTATACTGTGGGTACATACATATATAAACAACACACATGTACTGACAATATAGTATACTGTGAGTACATACATATATAAACCACACACATGTACTGACACTATAGTATACCGTGGGTACATATATATATAAACAACACACATGTACTGACACTATAGTATACTGTGGGTACATACATATATAAACAACACACATGTACTGACACTATAGTATACTGTGGGTACATACATATATAAACAACACACATGTACTGACACTATAGTATACTGTGGGTACATACATATATAAACAACACACATGTACTGACACTATAGTATACTGTGAGTACATACATATATAAACAGCACACATGTACTGACATTATAGTATACTGTGAGTACATACATATATAAACCACACACATGTACTGACACTATAGAATACTGTGGGTACATACATATATAAACAAAACACATGTACTGACACTATAGTATACTGTGAGAATATATATATATATAAACAACACACATGTACTGACACTATAATATACTGTGAGTACATACATATATAAACCACACACACGTACTGACAATATAGTATACTGTGAGTACATATATAAACAACACACATGTACTGACACTATAGTATACTGTGAGTACATACATATATAAACAACACACATGTACTGAAACTATAGTATACTGTAGGTACATACATATATAAACAAAACACATGTACTGAGACTATAGTATACTGTGATTACATACATATATAAACAACACATATGCACTGACACTATAGTATACCGTGGGTACATACATATATAAACAACACACATGTACTGACACCATAGAATACTGTGGGTACATACATATATAAACCACACACATGTACTGACACTATAGTATACTATGGGTATATATATATAAACAACACACATATACTGATAATATAGTATACTGTGGGTACATACATATATAAACAACACACATGTACTGACAATATAGTATACTGTGAGTATATATATATATATATATATATAAACACACATGTACTGACACTATAATATACTATGAGTACATACATATATAAACAGCACACATGTACTGACAATATAGTATACTGTGAGTACATATATAAATAACACACATGTACTGACACTATAGTATACTGTGAGTGCATACATATATAAACAACACACATGTACTGACAATATAGTATACTGTGGATACATACATATATAAACAACACACATGTACTGACAATATAGTATACTGTGAGTACATACATATATATACAACACACATGTACTGACAATATAGTATACTGTAAGTACATACATATATAAACAACACACATGTACTGACAATATAGTATACTCTGGGTACATACATATATAAATAACACATGTTCTGACACTATAGTATACTGTGAGTACATACATATATAAACAACAAACATGTGCTGACAATATAGTATACTGTGAGTACATATATATATNACTGTGGGTACATACATATATAAACAGCACACATGTACTGACAATATAGTATACTGTGAGTACATACATATATAAACCACACACATGTACTGACACTATAGTATACCGTGGGTACATACATATATAAACAACACACATGTACTGACACTATAGTATACTGTGAGTACATACATATATAAAAACACACATGTACCGACAATATAGTATACTGTGAGTACATACATATATAAACCACACACATGTACTGACACTATGGTATACTGTGGGTACATACATATATAAACAGCACACATGTACTGACAATATAGTATACTCTGAGCACATACATATATAAACCACACACATGTACTGACACTATAGTATACCGTGGGTACATACATATATAAACAACACACATGTACTGACACTATAGTATACTGTGGGTACATACATATATAAACAAAACACATGTACTGACAATATAGTATACTGTGGGTACATACATATATAAAAAACACACATGTACCGATAATATAATATACTGTGGGTACATACATATATAAACAACACACATGTACTGACAATATAGTATACTGTGGGTACATATTTATTATTAATATTATTATTATTATTAGCAACGCGTCTTACTACCCGTTTGTGTTACACGCACTTACGTTAATGTGTAATGTTAGGGTAATTGTGAAATGAAATGGAGGACCTACAGTTTCACGTTGAATCCGAACCATGGTGAAGGCCTGGCCTTCCACACATTCACAATCTGTGATTAATACACGTCTTGTCAGAGGTGAAGGAAGGATTTGGTAATCGGATAAATCTGTGCCGGGGCCGGGGATTAAACTCCAAACCCCAGCACAGAAATCTGACTCCCGACCCCTAGACTCTCATATCACCCAGTGTATATATAACACATGTACTTACAATATAATTTACTGTGAGTAAATATATATATATATATACATCTATCACAAATTTACTGACAATCTAGTTGACTGATAGTATTCACATATATAACTAAGCAGGTTTGCTACATAACTGTAAATGAGGATTAAGGACATTCGGTGGACATGAACAAGTCAAAGACGAAACAGAATACTCTTTTATACTCACTTGAATATTTAATTTTATTATAAGAGAAAAGTTCAGTGTAAACTGTTAGTTAGATCATCAATTCATATACATTTTTGAAAACCATTGGCATATCAATATATATCAATTTTTGTGGAAAGAATTTAATAAAAAAAGGTTAAATAACGATCATATTTATGTATAACTTTGCATATAAAATACTTAAGAGTTTGATTTTGTTGTTGAAGAAAACCTGGAAAAGTCAGGGAATTTAAAATATTTCCAAGTGCATCAGCCCTGTTTAAGGCTTAAATATCACAATGTGTGTATTATTCAAAGGTATAAGCAGGGGTAGACTAAACTTACCGGAACTGCTAAGGATCAACGACATTAGGGCCGCTTGATAAATAAATATATGTTAACTTCATCAAATTTACTTAGAAAAAAATGTATATAATATTCCATAAATTAAAATCATATAGTTTAATCATCAAAAATATGAATACAAAAGTCAGAACCACTTAAAATATACAAGAACCTTATTCAACCTAAACATATTTATTGATTCAAATTCCAGTTCTTAGGGAATTTATTTTTAAGGTTGCGGTTTTGGTTCTGGATCCAGCTTGGTTCACTGGCTCTAAATTAATTATATTTCAATCTTTTTCCATTTTTAAAAGCTTTTACGCTATCTGATTTAATCACTATAATCACAAAAAATAACTCGATTTAAGTCACCCATAGTTTACTCCTATCGTCAAATTATATTTCCAAAAACCTCAGTAAATTATTTAGAACAAAATAACGTTCATTGTCAACTTCCGAGTCTTGCATGTGGTTAGAAAAATAAAATTAAGAAAAAAAGGGGGTAAATAAATTGTTTAAAAAAAATTGTAAGCAAACGACCTCATTTTAGGTTATTTTCAGCAGAGAAAAAATATTATATATATATATATATATATATATATACATATTTTTTTCAAGGGAGAAAAGAACCACCCCATCCACGCAACAAAATTACTCTTCCAGAAAATTATTCTCTTGAATTCTCTTCTGTGTTTACGTGTAAAGTAACCTTTTAGAACTAACTGTTTCACACGCAAGGGGAAGTTTTATAATCAACGCTAAGTTTAGAAGGAATACATGAGAAAAACAGTTGTTTTTTTGGGTACTGGTCTATAAAATACAAGCATTTCACACACAATATTAACACAAAAAGTGCTACCACTTCATAAATTGGAAACACTAAAAAAATTCTGCTTTGAAAGTAAATATTAAGACCATTGTTTTAACGTGTGTTCATCTTCAGGTTAGATGAATTTTAATCAAAATATTTTTTTTTATATCTTCTGCTCTTTCCAAAGCTACTAACACCTGACCTTATGATAGGCGTTGGACCTGTAATGACAGAGGAGGACTATAATAATAATAATAATGACGCGTATGTGCTACATACTCGTAAAGCTGAAGCTCAGTTTGCCGAAGGAACGCCTGAATATACTAATCTCAGTTCATTTCATGGAAACTCTTTCCATGTACCGATGGGATTAGGGGATAGTGATAGTGAATATGACGGGGTAGAGCCTAACCTTAGCCTCGCTTAAGCCTGACCAACCAAACCCTGGTGACCACGATAATTATTCACCCTTAGAGAAAAGTCTCCTCCAAACAGGGAATCAAACCCAAGACCTCTAGAGTCTAGATTATCAGCCAAGGGCTCTTATCTCTAAACAAAGAGGTCGGATAGAGAAACACTATGAAGGCTTGTAGTTCCTTAGACATGTAAGATGGAAAATATATTCTGTAACCCTCCAACTGTGATTTAATGATTTTAATTTAGTCGTCCGGGATTTAATAATGTGGTAAGTTTGATTAAAGTATCATTTTGAGGAAAAGTACCGGAATTTGAATTGAAGGAGGGTGAGAAATCATATAGAAAGATATGCACAGATGACCCAGTCAGGCTTTGGGCTCAAGACCTCCCACTCACCTCATCCTATACCAGACGAGATTACACAGATATTTAGTCCACGTACCCTAAGATGCGGGTATCACAATTTGGATCAAACTACCAAATACAATTTTAATCCATATGTTTTAGAAAGAAGGTTATTTAAATTACTCAATTTATGAAAGTTAAGGGTAATTATTAGAGTATAGGGAAAATTTACTCCAAACAGCGTGTAAAGGTTGTCAAAATATAACAGTGATAAAATAACTAAGCAAAAAACAAATATTTAATACAAAAAATCAAGTCAATGTTAATCAATTGTTTTATATGTAATAGTAATGAAAGGAATAATCTAGTAAATGTGGTTAATAAATTACACATCCATTTATTGTGAAACGTGATTTGGGTTAGATATTGAAATTTTAAAATTTAGCGGAGCTCACTCTATTTTTTTCTTTCAATTTATTAGCCAATTTAATGTAACGTAACATGTTTTCGTTTTATTTGAAAAGTATTTTATTTACAAATTATTATTTGAATTTCGTTTTTGTTTTATATTACTGATACCTATTTACATGAAAATGGCTCTTATTAATTTTTAAACCAGATCCACACAATATACGATCCCTCTCAAATTGGCTATATTTTATTAACTCTATCTAAATTGCTCTTTTTTTTTCCTCTCGTTGGATTTTACCACTGATCCGGGCATTAGGCATAGCATTGTTCTTAACGACAAACTCTTCAATCCCATTTGAACGGAGTTGTTCAAAAATAGCACACACAGTTACTTAAAATATTGTTAAAATTGACATTTCTGACAAATATATATATAAATGTACAGATTTAAAATATAATAAGACTTATTGCCATGTGTAAAACCAATTTCTCTCGATTTTGTGCTACTTAAATTAACTAAATGTTATTTTTACACTTTAGTTCATTTGATAGATTGTATGTTGATCCATGGTTTCAATTATAGGCTTGTAAAAAATATTTATCACTGAAGCTTAGGTTTACTCTTTCACAGGGATTATTTAAAACCCTGGGGATTGTTCATTGTTAATTAGAGAGTAAAATTAATTTGTAAGTCGTGTACTGATATAAATTGGAGAATTATCGTTAAATAAACCAAATAAAATAATAATTATTTGGTAAATATAGTACAGTATATAGCCCTATAGCCCTAGAGATCACGTTTTAAAACAAAACAAAACAAAACAATACTAAATATGCTTCTACGTATTCATAGAACAATCTATGTTTTGCAACTATCACTTTTAATGGATGGCGTTCATACATAAAACTTCAAGATAATAAGAGTAATTTTGTTAATGTTGGCTCCTCTGCATTTGTTTGGATCAGCTTTTAAAGGTGTTTCTTAAGGCGATTCAACTATGTATCTAATGAATTAATCAGATTCTGATGTTATCAATCTCAACGTATATTTAGGCGTTGGAAATACTCTTTTATTTAAAAGTTTTTGCCATAGTCAGGAGATAAAGCGAAAGTGTGTACAATTTAAAATACAGCAAATGGCCAGTGAAGTTCACGATATGTAAATGGTTATTAGTTAGAGATGTAACCCATATTAAGGATCACAATTATTCGAAAAATTTGAAAAGAAACACATTGATGTGAAAGTCGACACGAGGACCCTTGGCTTTGTCTACCACTGAGCTATCCAGGACTAAAACCATGCTCAAGATAATTCTTCAATCATAGTTTTAAGGCAAAGTCTGTGATGGACGTGTGGCTCTCGTCATTAACAATGAGCCATCAGTTACCTCAGTCACCGGTGACTCGGGAGTCAGCCATCACAGATTCTGCCCGTCTTGTTACACACCCGGGTTATACGCATTCAATTACACTAATGAAGCAGGGGTGAGTAAGGTGTAATTTCAAGTAAATGTACCCAAGTTTCTGGGAATGAGAGCGAGGAAGCATTTAGAAAATACCACCTCTAATAAATCCTGTTGGTATTTGAACCCCGACCTAGGAAAACTAGACTAGATGATCTTGGTATCTATACCACATGCGGGTAAACACAAGAGTATTAGTAATACTCCAAAAAACAACATCAGTGAGAAATTATTAGACTAAGAAAGTGATGTAAAATAACATTTTTTTAACAGTAATACATGTAAAATAATGTTAATAATAATTGTGAAATTATTAGACAAAGGGCAAGTAAAAATAAATTCTACGGACTCAACCCTCAATCCAGCCATACCAACCGAGTGGCCGCAGTCTGTTGGTAATGATAGTGACAACATTTTTGAAGAGAGGGTATCATATGTTCTGCACAACAAACCCTTATGCCGTTAATTTCAGATTTCTAGCCCAGAGCAGCTACTTTTTCTTTAGAGTCACTCCTTATTTGTCCTCACAAAGCTGAGCTGCCCCCGTTATAGACCCACTGCTTCACAGAATATCTAGAAGCACTGGGGATTGAACCTGGTACCTCGGTATCTGTAGCAAGGAACTCTGACCACTGTATCAGGGAGATGGTCTAAAGAGCAAGTAAAATAACCATAATATTAATACTAATAACTATAATATAACAACAATCAAGGAGGGGTATTATTATACTTAGATGTACCGGAAGATGTTAGTAGATCAACGAATAGGTGTTAAAGTATATTTTACATTTCTTGACACAGCAAATAAAACAGGTTTCCTTCTTTACAAATTTTCCTCCTTGTTAATTGAACACACACTCAACACATACATTTTCCACGCTCCGTTGTGTTTAATACATCTCTCGTCAGAGGGAATAACTGAACCAAATAATAGAACAAAAGGGTTTCTGCAAATAACTCCTCCACTCCCCCGCTTTTTGTAGTTGAGGAATGTAATTTAGAAGATATTCCCTCAAAACAAAGATCAAAGACGTAACAGAGCTCACTCTGTCCTACACGTCACTCCACTAATTGCTTCCGTACATAAGAGGAGAGAGGGGTTGATTGATATGACGTGCTAGAAATTAAATGTTGAACTACAAGCGGGCGCTTAAACAATATAATATTTTGGGAATACCTTTACCTGGGGTCACTCTCGATAAAGATTGTACTACCAGTAACGGGTATGCAGGGGAATTTAGGCCAGGTGTACTTAAAGTGTTTTCCCCTGGATTGTTTTATTCTCTCTCTCTCTCTTTTTCTAGGTAGGCCTACATTAGTGTACATTTTCTCAAAATTCTAATTACCTCGACCATACTCTATTTAGTATAAATATTCAGTGGCTCATAGAAGTTGGGTACGGGACCCATTGTCCCAAGTTCACTGACTAGAAGGATTATAACGGATAATAGACCTACGGGAAGATATGAATTGGGCCCTATCAGTCTTTTTGCCTTATACTAGATAAGGCGTGTTTAGGTTAGGTTAGGTAGGGTTTTAACAGGTTAGGTTAGGTTGAACTTGGTTAGATTAGCAATTTTGTTTTGTATTACTAGCCATCACTTGTTGTTTTTTGCTCAGCTTGAGAAAACATTTACAAACATTCTAAATGGAGCGCTACAACAGCCGTTCCGAGTACGCCTTGTTTACAATCCTCAAGTAGGAACTCGTGGCCCAACTGTAATGTAGGATTAACGATGTCCTTTTAAACGCAGGTCATAACAGGTATAATTGCGGTCACACGCAAAAACAACATTATTCTAAGCTCCCCCTGTTCCCCCTTACACCCCCCACCTCCACCCCGCGAAGGGCTACCATACGACATACGAGCGTTGAATGTACAAAAACATGTGTTTAGCATCTGTCACTTCGGACGGTCAAAATTTAGGTACATACCTAAATGTTGACTAATAGAAGTCAGCTGTGAGCTGTCAGTCAGCACCAAAGAAGCCACGGGGCTACTGTATATATACTAAGTAGTATATATACATTCAACGATAAGAGTATATAAACTCCCGTAACATTGATACACACGGCTATCAGCTTACTGGGTCGATTGAGCTTCCAGATTTTTTCAACTTTGGTTTCTTGTCAACACCCCTAATCTTGGGAGCCCTTATATAATCTTCTGTCACCAAATATTCTTGAAACCTTTTGGCTAGGGTCTATGCACCTGAAATTTTTTAGCTTCCTAGGTCTTCAAGTTGTTGTTTTTATTTTGGGACCCCTATAAGATTTTTCAGTCACCAATCGCGGAGATTGACTCAAACAAGTATTAACTTATTTCAAGTACTTACATTTGGATTCGAACCAAATTCCTTTAATTTGGGAGCTGACATATTTCTTTCTATGACATAGTTTGGCCTTTATATAAAAAAGAAAGCATTATATTAATGGGGATAAACTTACTGTCAAATTAGTTATCACAATGATTATTATTATTGATGATAGTAGCGGTATTAATTTCGTCATCATTATTTTTCGGATGAAAATATTGTTGAAAATTAATTAGTATGTTACGTAATATTATATATTTTAATTATAATGTGCATTGATATATAATGGTGTACATTACTGTTATGTACCACGACGAACTTTTAAAAACGACGCAACTTTTATCATTTTTATGAACTCCATTTTTTTTTATTCAAATGCATCTATAAATAAAAGTAAGACAACTATTTTGTTTGATAAATCTAAAAAGTCATGGAATTTTTAAACTCACAAAGCGTGTAGATCCTGAAAATTCAAAAAACATTTGTTTGCAATCAATAACAAAAAAGATTTTAATTATGTTTTTTTATCGACATTGATGCTATGTGTCAAAATTGAATGATGCATATCTCTTTTTTTAGCACCACGTTTTACTACATGTTTGGGATACACGCTTATTTACTAATTACTCTAATTGCTTAAGGATGAGGAAGGTTATATTTAGATCAAGTATACCCGCATTCTCGTGGAGGGAGAGGGGGAAACAGTTTTTTAAAAAAACCTCAGTCCACCCGACTGAGACTCAAACCTTGATATCTTCGATATTGGCTGTCTAGTCTACTGTTAGAGTAAGTAGCGCCTTAGACCATGCGTCCACCGAAGTTTCTGAATGCTGCATATCATATTATTTTATGCAGTAATATATAAAAGTACAGTATATGTTGTCGCTTTTTAACTTCCAATCTTGCTATTAATATTTACACTGTAAAACTTTGTTTGAAACATAAAACATGTGCTACTAATCTTAAGTTAGTTAAGATTTATAACGTAAAACAAACTATTATATACCTGCTCGGAAACCCATATCCCAAACCGCACATTTAGATTGTTTGAACCAAAAGTAATACAACTTCTCTATACACTTACATCCGGTAAACTATACTAATATCATTAAATTGTTTTCAAAGTTTCGGCGTACAGCGCTGGGAAAGCAAAGCTGTGCAAGCATGCGTGTACAACGGGTTGCATAGGAGTTAGATGCACGTCACTACACATGTAATAATGGCAAGCACTTTATGTGATGTAGGACCGTTAGTGATGACCCTCAGAACGTATTTTCAATTTTAGATGGTCTTGTGTTGTTTATTATTAATTGTGGTATGTTCTGTTGCCATGCTCCTAGATGTCGAGGTGTGTAGTTCCACGCGCTTAAATCCTGTGCAACATGTTGTACACGCATGCTTGAACAGCTTTGCTCTCCACGCATTGTACACCAAAACTTTGAACACAATTTAATGGAACTAACATATTTGACTGGATGTAAGTGTATAGGCAATTTGTATTACTTTTGTTTCAAATAAAATTTGAGTTATGAGTTTCCGGACACCCTGTATACTCTCTCCAAAGCATTCTTTGTGTCTACAGACTTAAGCACGATACCGATTATGCTCTCAAGTTCTCGTCTGAAATTAATTTGGTAACTTAAAAGTTACTTATACCCTTAAATTGACGCTTACAAGACGGATAACTTCAATTCATCATTAAATTAAACTTGTATTGCTAACAAAACAAAGTTCTCACTCCCAAACTTTATGGAGGTCTGTGTTATAGAATTAGGTGTTATATGTATGTTGTTTTAGGGGTCTATTTATAAACTTAATTAACAAAGTTGCCACTGTACATGACCGGTGTGTGCTGTTTGGATCGTGGCATGCACTGTGTGTATTAATGACAGTACAAACCTATGGATTTAGGTGAAAGGGTATTTCGTCTGAATCTGACCCCGAGAATCTTAAGTTAGATTGCGACAATCTACATTTTAGTATGGTAAAATCATAATGTACAGTACCTATACCCTCCCATATGGGGAAATTATTGTAGTTGTGAGAAAATTTGAAATCAAGACTATGCCAAATGTAGCTGTTTATGTGTCCTCGAACCAAAAATATTAAGTTTCAATTATTCATATGAGGATACACTTTAGTGAACTTTGTTCAAATAGAAAATGTTATGTAGACATACCTTGGGTAATTTTTTAATTTATATTTTAACTCTCAATCTAAGGATAAATTACTAAAAACTGATTTATTGTAATTCAATATTTTTAAAAAGTGGCAATAATAATTTTATTTAAAAATGATATAGGAACAGTTTTTTACACTAAAAATCACACTGTATACTTGTTTTTTGGAGAAGAGTTCGTTTAAGGATGGTTTTATAGTGATTAATTTTTGAACATTTGAAATTTTTTGAAAATAACTTTGATGTTTTTGTTCAAACTGATTATTCTGAGTGTGGTTTTTATATGCTTAATAAAAATGTTTGTCTATTTTTCTAGGAAACGTGCCGATTTTTTACTAAGTTTGTTCATTTATTTAAACCTTAAGATAGTTTCATATGCTTATCAAAATAACTTTTGACTAAGAAATATATTTTAATGGCCCCTTTACTGAAAACTGTTTTTTGAAAAGTTTGTGTAAAACTACAATAGATAATAGATAAAACATGTACGATTGTGTCGTACCCTTTATTCTTTTTCTCTTCCCAAGCGAATGCAGATTATTTTCCCTCAAAATGAACTTTCCTAATCCTATAAACGTATACATAATATGAGTGTAGACCAAATTCCTTTTGACCGTAGGCTATCCTGCTCTACTCTGTCCTGAGAACCAAGGACTATGTTTCCTAGAAATTACAACTGTGTATGTGTTATTTTTACCATGCCAGTTTTTTCCCCTAGATTATTGTATTAGTTGAAACTCTATAATAGGACCTTAATTTTAAAGTTTAAAAAGTTCACTTCACTAGTAATTTGGCAGGAAGGAATTTTTAAAAGGATCAAAAACTTATGAATACAAATTTAAAATTCTTTTAGTAGTTTTCATAACTCAAAAAATTTACTTGGGATCTAAATTTCACTGAAGATCCTTTTAACTACTCGCACACCAATCCAAGTGTTCAATGACTCGATTTGTTGGCAATTTATATCAAGCTTAATATATTATAGTTTGTTTAATTTTGTGAACTCTTTGTTATTTTTAATTTATTTTACACAATGATCACCCCTCTAATCTAGTGGCCCTGGCTGCAGATCCAAAGATCTCGTGTTCGATCACTGGCACTTGAAGCATTTTTATGTTAAACAGTGGGTTTGGAACGGGGTCAAACTCAGCCTCGTGAGGACTAATGAAGAGCTACTTGAATAAAGAAGTAACAGCTCCGATCTATAAAACTGATATTAATGGTTGGAGGATTTGTTGTGCTGACCACACGACACCCTCCATTTTCAAATGTTAGCACTATCATCTCTAACGGCGGTGACCACTTGGTCTGTCTAGCTCGATAATGGGCTCAAGCCATGGAGTTTTTACAAGATTCAAAGGCTTCTTCATTTTGAATACCAAAGTAGTTTCCAATTAAGTTAACAATTTTACATTCATTACACAAATTATATTAAATCATTACTCTTTCTGCTTTTACTTCTACTACTATTTCTACTACTCTTTCTGCTATTACTTCTACTATTATAGTTACTCCCACTCTTTCTGATATTACTTCTGCTACTATATGTCTACTACTCTTTCTACTATTACTTCTACTATTATAGTTACTACTACTTTTTCTGATATTATTTATACTACTTTAGGTACTACTACTCTTTATGTTATTACGTATAATACTATCACTACTATATATATATATATATATATATATATATATATATATATAT